>VXAL01001505.1:52059-86664 GCA_013399475.1 Chauna torquata | reverse complement strand
TTTTTTGGGGGGGGGGGGGGGGGGGGGGGAAGTGGGCTGCTGCCCCCGCATGCAGCCTTCCCCCAGAGCTCTGCATGCAGTGACGGTGACAGCTGTGCAGTGCATAGAACAGAAAGAGGTGGAAAACCAGCCCAAAGAAAAGCCCCAGGAGAGTCACCCCACTTTTATCCGTCAGGCAGAGCCAGATGGGCAGCACGGGCGCATGGAGCTGTCCCACGAATGGGCAGCCTGGCTGGCAGCACTGCGCCAGCTCGCCTGGTGCTCACAGTGAGGTGGCTGGATCAGCCCCGCAGCCGCCCCGCTGCACTCCGAGCAGCGCTGGCGCACCAAGGACTCGAGGCTGGTTTCGCTCCACAGCCCGCGGCACCCAAGCCCCATGGTACCACCAGAGCTGTCACACCCCGGGGGTGCAGCAACAGCACCAAGAGCCCCGGCCCAGGAGCAGGGTGATGTGAAGGTGGCACTAAACTGCCACTTGGATTAACAGTGGATATCACAAAGCCTCAGCCTTGCAAACATATGGATTATCCAGCATAACCCTGCTGCTGTGCTGGAAAAGCCACTCGGGGAATAACATGGGGAGCGCCGGCAGCAGCTCGAGGTGCTGGAGGGGGGATGCACCCTTCGGCTGCATCTGCCCAGGGAGCTGGGGGGCCCCGCGCTTTGGCAAGGGGTGGCAGCGGGTGACTGGAGCTGGGGGCTCTGCCTGCTCTCCGTGACCAGTGGGATGTCCACGCCAGGAGCCCGCATTGCGATGCGGACATGGGCAGAGCTTCCCCACCTGGCTGACAGCAGGCTGCCCCAGCCAGCGTCACCCACGGACAAATGACGTGGAGTTGCGGTCTCCATCCACCCCGCAGGACAGCGCTGGGACCTGTCCTGCAGCGTGAGGGCCACAAAATGGCCACCTGGGTCCTCGCTGCGGGCAATAACACTGAGCAGCGCAGGGCCAGCGGCGGCACCGGGCTGTTGGCGATGTCCAAGGTGCCCGCCCGGCTCCGGCAGACCTCAGCAGGCAGCAGAGCTGCTGCCCCCTGCCCAACAGCGGTGACAAATGGCATCACACGCCCCTTCCCCAGGGACCACCAGCCCCCTCTGCTGCCGCAGCCCCCGTGCGGGACCCCCAGGCTGGGGGCCGGTGACGCACCCAGCTCCGGGGAGCGGCAAGGGGAGAAGTCCGCCTCATTAACCACACCCCATGCACTAATTGCTCCTGGAACACTTTGGCATAAATATGAATTCCTCCACTGCATGCAAAACAGCGATGTGCCTCGACACTACAAGAGATTTAAGGGAAGCCACCGGCCCTGCCCACATGTCAAGATTAGGGACCGAGATAAGGGATTTGCTTTCCTGAACCACGCGCTTTGCACGGCCCCGGCAGTGTCCCACGCCATCTGTACTTTAAAAGGCGCTGGAGGGAACTCCAACAACCCTTCTGCAGCAGCCCCCAGCGAGGGGGGCTCCTGGGGGTCATCTCCGTCCTCTCCCCACTGCACGGTTAGCACAGCTTACACAGCGGTTCTCCTCTCCCTGAGGACTTTTGCAAGACTTTGACTACACCATGGATACTTAGCAGCACCGCGAAGTCTCTCTTTAGCAAATATTGGTTCAGCTCCAGCAGTGTTAGCAGCCTTAGAAACACTGCTCCAAACCCGGCAGTAGCATTTCAGACTCGCCCTCAGAGGCATGCTCAGAGGATTAGCAGCCGCATTTACAGAGCTGGCGTTGAAGCCAAGTTATCTGAATTCACTTTCCATAGCCAGAGCTGCTCAGGATGCTTGGCCTGGCCTTTCATAGTGGTGTTTATTCTGCAGCAAACCTCTCCCCTGTACTCTGGGAGCAGTTTGGAAAATCTGCTGGATCCAGATCTGATAAGACTGTTGTACTCCTGCTGAAAATAAAGTGTTGGTTTCCCTAAATCAGCATTTTCCAGTTAAAAACGTCTTTTCTAAAAGTTTTCCTATCTCATCAGTAAAAATGGCCTAATTACAAGCACAGGTTAAGAGCTAGTTTTGTGGCAGAAGATGGGCACATGGGCAAGTAAGTGCAGGCATTTTCCCTTCAGCACCTGGACATGGGCAGCACCGCATCCCTGCGCCACCGCATCCTCGCATCCTGTCCCCGCATCCCTGCACCGCCGCATCCCTGCTTCCCGTCCCTGCATCCCTGCCCCCTCCCGCTCTCATCACTGCTCCAGCAGAACAAAACCAGCTGTGGAGCCAAGCAGCAGCCAGGAGCTGGTGCGACACTGGACAGGAACGTGGCCCCCACCAGGTGCCCTGGCCCCACGCGGGTCACCCCACAACAGCCACCGCTTCCAGAGACCCAGCACTGCCGGCGCGCTCCTGCCCAGCCCCGCCATTTGTGCTGCCCGCAGCAGGGGCTGGGAGGCTGCAGTACCAGCACCAAGCCGCTCGGCCCTCCCCTGGGCTGGATGCCCCAGCTTTGCCCCAGACCCCCGCGTGGGGCAGCCCCAGCCATGCCACCCTGGACAGGAGGGGGCCCAGGGCACACACAGCACAGCAGCACTTCACTTGTGCACCAAGAGGGGCGAGGGAAGAGGCAGCTGTTACAAATCCTATTACCCTTTCCAGGAACAACTGTGATCTCTCAGTAGCCTGAGGCTCCTGCAGAACCCAGCTCCGTAACCTTGGAGGCTGAAGCCTGTACCAAGAAGCCTATGAAATAAGCCAGTGTTTAATGCTAATGCGTTCAACACAAAGGGAACACAGCCAAAGCACAGAAGACAGCAGAGCCACAAAACCAGCAGCTGGGTGTTTATTCTTTCCACCTCCACAGCCATGGGCTGTCCGCTCTCGCGCAGGGCTCCAGCTCCCGGTGCACAACGTATGCCACTACATATGCCCAGCTCTTGCCCACCGGGCACTGCTGACAGCGCTGGTTTAGAGACAAGCGGCGAGGAGAGGGGCAGCTCCCGCCCCAGGCCCTGGGCAAGGGACAGTGCAGAGCATGCTGGCCCCAAACCTCAGGGCCCAGCTGCGCAGTGGAGGCCCAGGATGGACGATGCCAAAAGCACGACAGTGCATCCAGCTGCGCACCACTCCTCCCGAGACTTTGTTCTCTGTCATTTCCCTCTAAGCATCTTGTTATCACTGCTTCCCTTTGAGGCTCTAAATTTTGGGAGTATCATATCCAAAACTTCAGCATGCTGAGGTGTCCAGATCTACATCACAGAGCATTTACTTTCAGAAAGCACTTTCAGCTGAGTTGGACATGCAGACAGGAAAAGCCTCTAGGACAAAAGGCCTTGCTCCTCAGGGAGCTGAACAGCCAGGTATGCCCACCAACATAGCTCGAGTATTTGTACATCAGAGTAACCCACGAGAACTGAAATAACCATTCATACCCCCTTCTACAGCAATTAAAACAGCAATTGTGCCTGCTCACGCTGGGACACTGGATGTGAAACTCAGCACCAAGACATCCAGCTAGCCAGAAAGCTTTGACACATCTAAAGCACAAAACTACAGAGAGTATTACATATTTGACTGGAAAGTTGGTTATTTCATGGATATTAGCTAGAATATATGGAAAGTTTAGGAACATGAAGTAAAAAAAAGTGTTGGAATGTGACAAAGGCAGAGTATCAGTTAAGGCCCTACAACCTCATACCTCTGAACTTCACCGTTCAAGGACTGAAGGGCTGGAGTGTGAACAGCTATACGGGACCAGACCCTCAAGCAGGCTTTGGTCATCCCTTCCAGCCCCAGGCCTGGTTCACCACTCTTTGCACAGAGGTGCTAATATGAACAAACACTCCACCAGCCCAGAGGTATGTGAAAAAGTCAAAGTTATGTATGAGGCAGCTGAAATTACATTAGAAGGAAAAATCAGAAGCATAATAGGCACAATAAAGAGATAGGAAAATCAGAAGCAAAGAATACAGAAGAAATTTATTGAAAGCACAAGTACAGACTGGCCAATAACTGCTTTCTACAATCTGAACAGTAAATAATGGAGCTACGGAAAGGTACAAAGGTTGTTATAAAATAGTTTTAATTTCATTTCTTTTTGCATTACAAATATTCTTTGAAAGAGGCAATGGAATTCTGATGTTGTGTATGCTTACCCTCCCCACCCCACCTTCCACAATACTGAACCTGTAATAGCTGTTATCAAAATATACAATACATCTGTTCACCATAAAAAACTGGGTTTTGCTGCCCCCTCATGTCTTACAACAGGTATAAAAAAATTATAAATATGTACACCCTTTTGTTACTCACATTCTTTACATGCAAACACAGGGATCCAAAGGAAAAACCCACAATTGTCTGGGTTCTGGGGTTACCTCAATTCACTTGCTTGCATTTTGCAAAATATATATAGCCTGTGGGTTGACCAAATCAATGTTAAAGGCCACCAGACAGGTTTCATTCCAATAAGCCTCTTCCCAGCATCTTGGGTGAGGTTGATTGAATGCATTTAAAAGTTAAACCACCACAGCTGTTCTACTTGGGTTGCGCATGGATCCCTTCAAGGTAGAATGCTGCCTGTGGCATATGCAGGAGTACCAGCTGAACAGCCAGTGCTCCCCAGCTGTAGGAGGAACCAATTTATTGTTCTTCATTTGGGGAGGAAGGCAGATGAGCAAACTAATTCCAGTTGACAACTACCACCAAGACATCTGAATTTGCGCTGCTGAATATAAGATGCTGACAAGGAATCACAGAGCTTTTCAGAGAAGCAAATTAAGATTTCATGAACAGGCTTACTCAGACGTAGAGGTAACTGAAACCAGTGTCTACTTGTCAGCTGAAACTTCCTCAGCTCAACTGGGGGCAACACTTTCATTTAACATGGTTTCACACTCCTTTCAGCCACAAACTGAAGACTAAGGCAGACGAGTATTACTGATCTCATGCCAGCAACCCAAGCTGAACTCTCACTCAGACTTCACACACTTCTCCAGCATAATTCACATCCTCAAGATTTCAGGGAGGAACTAAGAAAAGTTAAGACTTTTCCCAACACTCAGTGCTAGGCAAGTCAAGAGCTCCCACACTAAGCAAGGAAATCGTAACTTGCAACACTAAGACAATTAAAAAACAAACTTTGGTCCACAATTTGCAGAAAAACCCTGAAAAAAAGTACAAGATTCTTGTTATTTTGCATCCGAACAGGTTGCAGGTTAGAGGGAAATGTAAGGCAACATCGGATTACACAAAATAGAAGGCAGAATGGCCTGGGAAAGAGTTGTAAGCCAGAAAAAAAAAAAATGGTTGTTGTATCACTGGGAAAAAACAATCTGCTGCATTCTACTTATAACAGATTCCCTTCCTATAACTTAAAAATATCTGGGCTTATAGGTTAAAAAGGTAAAAACTTTAGCCTGGGTCCTTTTACTTAAATTCACAAGCTAATTGTGCTTGTCTTCTCAAACACATTGCTTTAAAAATCTGCTTAGCTTAACATGTTTCAATGTCATTACATTATTCATCCTCAGTCATGACCTCAGCCTGATAACTAAATTCCTGCCCTACAGTTTCAATTACAAAAAAAATAAAATAAGAAAGTACAGTATACAAGGGTAATACCACAAAGGAGTAAATTTAGATTACGTTTATACCATCTTACCATTCTATAAAAAGGTACTTTAACTATTTCTTTTGCATATAAAGAGATTAGAATATTTGGTCAACTGGAAATATTGCTAGGCACAGATGACAGCAACTGCATCAAAAAGTATAATACAAGAATTAAAACAAAAAGCTCAAATGCTGAAGACATGCTATAAGAATGATGGCAGAGCTACATTGGTCTCATTAATTTCAAATTAGGGGCATGAAGGTGACTCACATGAACACCTTTCTAAATGTGGGATATCCAATAATTCTTCAAATCCTAGCCAAGTATTCAGATATATATATATACACACACAATTTTGACAAATTCTTAATGATTCGTCTTCACAAGTGTCCAACAGTGGTTAATTTCATATCCTGATCAATGCTCTTGTGAAGGGCAGAGCCTGTTGACTTGCTATTGACAATGGAATGTGATTTGGTCTTGGGAATGCTTCCCCACCCAGACCTTTCTACTTGGTCTGAACATTAAACACAAAGGATCTTAAGTAACTCCCACTTGAAGGTTTGCGGATGGAGATAAACCACAAGCAGATTGGAAAGTGGCATGAAGACACATGATACTATGCAAATTGAGACATCACAGACAGTGGGATACAACTGCCTAAAGAGTCAAAGCCCAATATTTTCTTTATCCACTTTGCCAGCTTCATTAGTCCTTCACTACAATAAGCTGATCTAGTGAGCCAGAGCTCATCCATTCCCCTCAACTCTCCCATCCAGTCCCTACAATTCAGATGTTTTCCCAAAAAGAAAAAAGTTTAAGGCACAGGATAGCAGATGCACAGTTTTAGGTAGGATCAATGCAACTTATTTTTGTGCTGGGTGAGTTGGGAGCTCCTATACACCATGCATTTTGCAAAATCCTGACTCAAAGGCGCAAAAGTGAATTTACACAGTGGTTTTAGGTCTTTCAAGGCATGGATGGGTAAAGAAAATAAAAAAGGCATCAATGTGAAACCTGATAAACTTGTTGGGATCTGCTTTTCAGGGGAGAAGGAGCAGGAGGGGAGGGGAATTTCCCAGAGCAGGTTCCAAAGTGTAAACTTTAACTTGTGATTTATTTGAACAGTCAAGATTGTAACCCATCACCGCAAGGTTAGCAATATGAATTAGATTTAAATTTCTTTTTTTTTTTTTAAAAACCGGTAAACTGATTTCTCTTTAAAAAAATAAAATCTCTGGTCTTTTAAGGTCACTTCAGCTGCATTTTTAAAGTGGCTTTTTTTTCTGGAATGATGGAAGTTGAAACCCTAGCGTTCAGCCTTCTAAGGTCAAGGCTGAACCCAAGAGGTTAAGTCCATTTGTCTCACGCCTTCCAAAGCTTTAAATGGTGGACTTTGAGAAGGACACACGCAGGTGGTGATTCTCACCCAGGTCATGATTATGGAGGTCAATGAGTGATTGAATGGCTTCTTCCACAGAGCCCATCTGGATCAAAGCCATTTTACGGTCCTTCCTGACAAGACAGAAATTTAAGTCACATTCAGTACAATTGTACATAGTTTGCCAAGTCAGCGCATGTTTTCTTACCTAGCGCTCAAGGTCAAGCAGAAAATTAACTACCTGGATAACTGCAATATAGCTTTCCTTTTATACAGAAGAACACATCTGTAAGATAAACATGCCTATCCAAACTTCTCACTCAGCTACCTTAATTTTCATCAACTCATTCACCATGCACTCAATTGAGTGTTACACTGCAATTCTTTATTCCAGACAGGTCAATTACTACAAAAAAGATAATTCTGCTCGCTGTTGCTAGTTTGAGTTGGGTTTTTATCAGAATCCAGTGCTTTTACCCTTCCCACGCTGAAAAGGCCAGCGTAAGGACAGGACATAAGAGGAAAACACTTACTGGAAGAATTTGAATCCTTTGACCATCCCACCATTGCTTGAAAATAACATCTTGAGGTCTTCTTCAGTTATTGAAGGTCTGAAACAAATCATTTTTCCAGTCAAACGTACGTCAGACTACACCTCTAAAACAGTTCCCATCAGATCCTTTTCCAAATTCGCTACCAATAGAGTAGCTCCTTGGACTGGAGAGACTATGAGGAACAACAGGCAGATAAGCAAGCTGTTCTCCAGCCAGCAGTTAAAAGCTGACCACATTTACTCTCACACTAGAATTTGCAAATGTTTTCGCAACGAGCCACACAGGAACTCTGCATGCAGATACTTACGGAATATTGGACAGATGAAGAGTGGCAGAAGGGGGGAAAA
Source organism: Chauna torquata (assembly GCA_013399475.1). Lineage (NCBI taxonomy): Eukaryota > Metazoa > Chordata > Aves > Anseriformes > Anhimidae > Chauna > Chauna torquata. The sequence continues at coordinate 78,829 of VXAL01001505.1, read as the reverse complement.
TGTTCTGGAAATTTTTGGAGCCTGGTTTCTTGAAACGATGTAAAGGAGAATTTCCATAGTCCTTAGTCAGACCTTGGTCTTCCTGTCCTTCGCGGGGAAGTTGTACTGTTTGATGCTTGGACAATGTTATACGGATTGGTTTCCCATGAAGCTTCTGACCATTTAAATGGCTCATAGCTGTAACAGTTAAAGACAGCGCTGACTACAATGGTATTTCAGTTTTCTTCAGACATTTATATCAAAGCTAGAACTTCATTTCAGTTCTTCTCTATGCAGATATCACATCTTCCAGGAACTCCATGACACGCGCTATTATGCTGCTTTATACTATTGACTATTCTATTATTTCCTCAGATTATCTGGCACAAACCATAGCTTCTCCAGAGTTGCACCAAATCCATACTACATATGCAGGCAAGCAATTAAGTAACTAAGTGCACAGACACAGTTTGTGTTTTGTTTTTTTTTTTGAAGAGAAGAAAGCACTGATATTAAAGCTTTGCCTACCCATGTCTCTTACTGCTAACAATCTGATACATTTGAGCTTGCTTACCAAGCTGAGCCTGGTTTCCATCAGCCATCTGAACTAGGGCATTCTCTTTCTTATTAAATAAAATCTTCACCCTCTGCACATCACCATAGACTCCTTCAGAAAGTGAGGAAAAAATAGTTTTAGGTAGTGGGAAAAAAAAAGTCTCATTCAACTTAATATTAGCTAATCAATCCAAGAGCAAAAACATTCATTCACAACCAGAACTAGTCTCATTCCAACCATGTTTTACTTATTCTGCTCTACTTAAGGAAAATTCTTATATAGCAGAATAATAATGGAACAATACATTAAAGAAAAGATACTGGGTTTCAGCAAAAAAAAAAGCAAAAATCTAACTGCCAGAAGACTGGACAATTTAGCATGCTACCACAATTTAAAACTCTTATAAAAGACATGCAAAGCAATAAACCATGCATAACTGAACATAAAATAAAGGCAAACTAAATTAAATAGCAAACTAAGTAAACAATGTAAAAATGAAATTATGCATTCAAAAAATGGCAAACTGCAAACTGTACATTTTTGAAGTATCAAAAAAGTAATCTCAAATAAATGAAAAACAAGGTAATAAAAAGTGTGAATAATAACATACCGAAAAGAATAAAGAGGCATTGGGGTGTAACTCTCTTTAGAGAACAGCAGAGCAAGGCAGCGGAGGGACAGGGAAGAGGTAAGGAATCGAAGGGGAGAGCGAGGTTGCACAAATCGTCCACAACGAGGAAGGGCAGAGTCCCCGCAGGAAATGGCGAAATTGGTTGATGGATGATGAAGTTTTCAAGATGGTTAATATTGAAGGGCAGGTTGGTTTCCGAAGAGCAGGGTTTTTTTTTTTTTTTTTTGGAAGGGGAATGTTTTTATTTTTTGTTTCAAGCAACAACAGGAAGCAGAAGTACCGTGCAGTCAGTTGGCAAAGAAATTCCGGATCAGGGGAAGAAAAAAAATTCAGGGATGGGGGAGAAAAGAAAAAAGTAGCAAAAAACACAGGTCAGTAAATACATAAGGAAATATGTAGTGTTCCATCAGTCAGATTTATAGAATTCTACATACAATAACTTGTTTACAGAAACAGTTAATAGGTTTTACCTAGTGGAACACAATGATAAAGAAAAGGCATTTTTACTTAAGATATACAAAGAAGTAAGAGACAGTATCGCAACAGAGTGACTTCTACAAGCTTTAATACTGAATTAAATTGCAATGGTATTCCCTAAAATTTGACTAAAAATACTGTTTCTGATTACTACCATTTCTTAGAAGAAACGACTTCATGGACCAAGTCAAACAGCTGTAGTTGCTGCTTTAGGACCAATGACTAAAAGAAGCAATCTATATTGCATACTTAATTGTAGCAAAACCAAAAAAGCCAATTTAGACATTGGTCACTGCATTTAAAGGAAAATACTATCTGGATGACCAGCTGTACCACTACAAAAAAAAGGTACCCCAAAGGTCTGTAGCAGCACTTGCTATAAAGGAGCTTGGTACCACATTTACAACGAAAGTCTATTCCCTTCCATATGTCTCAGTGGGTTGGCCTCACAATGCAGAAGCCCAATACTGCTACTAATCCAGAAAGGGAAGGCATCTCCACTCCCAGTGACAACACTAACTTTGCATGCAGTTAAGAGACTGCTCTCAAAGTAAAACTCAATGCAAGCTGAGGTACCCAGACTTCTTCCACTCATTGAGGAAAGGGAAAAAATGCAGTTGTTTCAATTTCCACGATTCTGATTCAGGAAAAGCCTTATACATTATTGCAGAGTAGTCACTCCAGAGAAATACTGTCTCTTAACTAACTAGTTGTGGCACAGGTAAGTTTCTACAACACTGATTATACAGGCAATGGAAAAAGTTTCAGGTCTGTTAGTTCACAGCTTCAGTACAAGTATCAAAGTCTCTCTAGCCCAAAGATAAGCTGGATGGATAGTGAAGAGCTCATCAAAAAACACAAGGCATGAAATAACTGCTTGCTCCTATGTAAACAAGAACTGTGCCCACCATTCAGACACTGCTCTTAAAGAGCTGTGAACATGTGCAAATTAAATAGGGGTAAAGCATAGCCTTAAACCTATCACTGCCATCCAGACAATGCAAAATCACCTCAAGAAAAACAAGCTAGACAGCATTACACTGGTTGAGAACAGTGATGCCAGATCTTAATGTTTAAGACTTTTGTTTGAACAGCAAGTCACTGGGACCAAGCCAGAGATGACAGTTCCTGGAAAGGCAGAAGAGTTCCTAGGTAGAAAAAACCCAACTCATCCAAACCAAAGCTGGTATCACAGTCCCTGCCATTATTTCATGCCCTGGAGAAAACAGTAATGACAGATACAGAGTAGTCTGAACTACTGATTCAATTAGTGCATCTCATCAAGAGTTAAACACTTTTGATTACTCATCACATCCAGGCTTCTCCTTTGATGCAAAAGAGGTTTTGTGGTTACTCTGACATCACTGGTAAGTTTTAAAGCTTTGCAAAGTAGTATTAAGTTGTGTGTGCAGTCCCACCAGTTAAAGTGTTTTCAGCAGAGACTCATCATATTCTATTGCACACAATAGAAGATTCTACACTTTCAATCCAACAAAGAGCCAAAAGCTGACTAAAGAAAAATTCAAGATACCCACATCGAATTCTCTTATGATGCAGTCTTCCATTAAAGATTTTTGTTCAAATTTTCCTGCTTTGTTATTGAAGAAATCCAAGTATTTCAACTCACTAAGTTAAATGGAATTGAAAATGTAAACTGTGAGCTGTTACGGTTTAGCTAAGGAAAACCTTCCAGGAATCTTGGAAAGGAAAAATGTGCAAGCACATTGCAGAGGAAATAACTGCACAGGTACAAAGTCAAGCTGGCAGGGGTCCAGACACTACACAGAAAGAGCAAAGGTCAGAATCAACTCTCTCTGTAGTTCTGAATTAATGTATTAAAAAACTACAACATGCTAAGGGAAAGAAAGAATGGACATGACTATTCTGTGACCCAAATGAGACTACTGCATGGGAATGGCAGGGAGATTCCAAACGAAAGGGAGGAAGGGGACAGGCATTGTAGTCTTTGTGGGACAAGAGCAGGCAGGCAGCATCCTTGGCTTTCAACCAAAGAAGAGCAAGATTTTAATTTGAGAGATGGACCTTCTCATTTCCCTTCAGCAACTAGAGTACTGTTCTGCTTTGAGGTTCAGAGCTGGCAGAGCACATCATCTGCTTTTCTAGTTTTGCCGTTTTCTTTAGGATACAGTAGGATTTCACTTTCATTGAGTTTCAGCATAATCTGTGTTCAGAAAGTGAAAGAGGTAACAGGAAGGAGAAAAGTAAAATTAGGACTCCACTAACCTCAGGATTCAGATTGCTAACCAGCAGAACAGAGTTCCCTGCCCCAGCGAGGCCGGGAATGGCAATCCGTCCTGCTGCAGCCGCTGCAGCTGCTGCTGATGGAATAGCCAAAGGAGCTAGTGCTCCATGAACATTTGGAACTGACAAGCCTGGAAATTAAAGAATATTAACCAGTAAAGAAATTAACAGCACGTACTCTAGTGTATTTGCTGCACCAGAAGGGAGAACAGGACACCTTCCGTTACATGCATGTAACCATTCAAAACACAGTGAGTACACACTAACAGCAACAGAAGCCTCCAATTCTGGTGCTGCAGGAAATGTTGTAATTTCTAATAGTAATTGCTCTTGCAGTGCCTGGTGCTTAACAGATGCCTCAGCACAATCTTGTTGACTACAATATTTTTCATGTTTCACAAGAAGTGGAATCAGCACAAAGCCTCAGCTCTGTTGGCACAGGAAAGGTATCACAAACAGTGCAACTGTAAGGGTCTTTCCAACCAGCGCATGCCAAAAATGCTTCATTCTTTAACCATGCATATAAAAGAGTATTATATGTTACCATCAGCTAATCTCTTATTGAATGGAGGAACATTAAAGTTTCATTTACAGGCATTTCTGGTTGCTCACAGTAACATCTGGCACCTCACTGTATTAAAAGAGTTCTTTCCTTTGGAGGGCTAAAGTTCTAGAAACAACAGCTAGTAATGAATTAAATGAAATTAAAATTACTTAAAGTGGCATGGCTTATTTCCCCAAGAGGAAAAGATATCAACAAAATACCAATGGTTGAACAATTTGTTTTGTGCTTGTTTCTCATAAGCACGGAAATTCCATCAAGTTACAGGAAAGTCAACATAGCTTGGTATGCTATGAAAAACAAACTAAAAATTGTTTAGTCTAGCACCTAAAACTTACGTATTTGATCTCAGACACTTAGCTACTCACATAAGTAGTAATATTATCTGCACCATGAGCTGTAAACTTCAGTGCAACTGTAATAGTTTAAGTAATTAGGTTCATGCTTAAATACTAGCTTTACTCAAAATACTTATGAGAAAATAGATTCCTTGCTTTTGACCACCTTTACAGACGTAAAAGTGAGTTCCCAACCTCAGTAACTGCATGAGGAAGTGCTAAATACTAAGAAAAATCACCTCCGCCTAAATCTCCCAATAAAGTAATTTTTAAATACTGCCTGTACTGTCTCTCACATTCTGCTACTCAGACTTTCTTCCTTCCATGTGAATATTGCCTAGCCAGAGGAGCTACAGCCACACACTCACATTCCTAGTTGAGTTTATGTACTGAAACACCGTTCCCTTACACACTCAAGTNCCCCTCCCCCCAAACCATCACTACTTAGCTCTAAAACATCAAGATGCTTCAGCAACAACCAGAGAACCTATACAAAATTCCAACTTACGAAGTACAGTACCTGCAGCCTGAGGAATTGCAAAGGCAGGAGGAAAGGCAGCTCCTGCATATGGAGAGGGAGAGATTATTCCTGGGGCACCTGGGAAAGATACACACATTATACATAGATACCCAATAGCAAGAAAACTCTAGACTTAGCTGGAATGTCTTCATCTGTCCTTCAACATAAGGATTTGGTGGTCATGGTTTAGCTTCCAACTAAGTCAAAAATGCCTCTAAAGCAACACTGAGTTTCTTCAAGAAATGACAAAAAAGAGTGTTTCTCTAACTCTGCTGGTCTGACTCGGTTAACAGAACACAGCTGTTGACCAGAACACAAGCTAGTAGCTTGCTCCTGTAACTGTCTAACCACAGTACATGTTTCAAAGTATGGGTTACAACACCCCAAATTATTGCTCAGTCTGTACTGCAGACAGAACAGCAGATGGCACTAGAAGCACACAGCTCATAAAATCTTAGAACATAAATGAAGAATAGCTTTCAAAGCAGCAGCATGCACCCACAACCATATGTGCATACTAGTATTTTGCACTTGTCAGATTCAGTGATTCCAAAATCTCATTCACACTATTCTAAAATTATATATGATCAAATATACTAGGATTACATCCCCTCCTTTTCCCCAGAGGACACAAATATCAGTTATTTGTCCTGCTCTCACTTTAAGAATTCTCACCAAAAGCAGCTGCCATGGTCTGGTCAAGAGAGGGCTGGTTATCCCCAGAAGGTAGGTCTGGTCGTGTGTAATCTCTGCTTTTATCATTATTGTATTTTACATTGAGACTCGTGAGCTTTGAGAAATCTATGCGCAGTGTACAACAGGCATTGTAGATATTCTGTCCATCCAAAGACTGCAAGGAAATAAATCACACTTTAAATCCAAAATGCATTTATATTAAATATCACAGTAACAAATCTCTGAAGGGAGAAGGTGCTACATCATTCCAGGTAGTGCTGCATCTGAGGACAGGCAGATATCTTGCTTTGTCTGGAGTCAGCGTCACTTCATTTTATCCCCTTCAGTATTTACCCAAGTTACACTATACTGCTCTTGGTAGTGAAATTCCCTCCCACTTGTACATGCGATCTGCCATTAGGGTAATGCTTACATAAACCTAATACGATAACCAAATGCTCCAAAGTGTTAATTTCTAACATTTTTCTGAGACTAACAAAAGCAAGCTTAAAAGTTTAAATAATTCAGATGTTTAACACTGCAAATGTACTACTCACCAGTTTGGCATGCTGAGCACTCATTGGGTCAGCATACTGTAACAGAGCCTGAAATTGGTTGTTCTTCGTGAATGTGATTATTTTCAAGACTGTACCAAATTTGGAAAAAATCTGCAAGATAATATTTGCATGCCTTGTTACCTCATTTCCAGTAATGGAACTTCATATTTCATCTCCATTATTAGAAGGAGAAACAACAAAAGTGAACCTGTCACCCCATTAGCTTTCCAACTTGAGAATGGAAGGTTTTAAACTCTATGACAGGCATTGTTTGTCTCACATCATGGCATCTGACTAGAAAGATAACAGCATTAATGAAGTGCATCCTTAAAGATTTTATCATGAATTTTTATACAGGAAGATTTATACACGCCTTCACAAACTGGAACTTCTTCAGATTTCAGGGATTCTTAAATGCAGTCAAGCTTGCATTTTAAACATGAAGATTAAATTAAGCAATGATAGGGGACAGTGGGAATAGCTTTCCAAATAGGCTACTGCCTAAGTGATTCGTTTATACCGCATTTGTTTCCCTCTACCCTCCACAATGATGCTTAGCAGCTACTTCTGCAAAACCTTAACTGGAATATGAACAGCCGTCTTGAAAACATAAATTTGTCCTTTCTACTGTACCAGGTTGCAACCCAACTAAAACAGGCCAGCAAATCTCTGGAAATTAAGATCTGGCCAGATTGGGACCAAAACCAGAAGAGCCTCATGTAGGCATCAGGGTCTCTAGAAAGTAGAAATCTGACAGCTATGCCCAGAGCTGCTCTTCCCAGAACTTGCTTTACAGATAAAGATATACATCCTGTTACAAAACTGCAAATACAATAATTCTGTTTGTTGCTACCCTTTCCTCCAGGACAATCTTCAAGAAGTTGTGATGACATTTTACCTGATGCAGAACATCTAGAGTGACAGGATAGAAGAGATTCTCAACAATGATCCTCAGGACAGGGCTCTGGCCAGCCATCGCCATTCCTGCATCTACTGCTGCAGCAGAGGCTGACAGCGCTAGGTTTCCCGACTGAACAGAATTCACTGCTTGCAGAGCTGCTTGGGCACGCTGCAGAACCAAACATCCAATTAGACTGACTCCTGCTTGCAAAAATACACATTCAGCTTTTCTCGAGATCCCCAACTGCATACTACAGAATAGCAGAACATTTAGCAATTTACCGTTCCTAAGGCCGGGGATGCAATGATTTCAGCGCATTTTAAACATGGGCAATACAAGGCCACCCCAATCAGTAACAGCAATGCAAAAACAGACTAAGTAAATATGAACTACTTACACTACTGCTACAATCTTGCTCAGCACCTACCATTGCAGCAAAAATTATTCCATTGTTTAGGAAAAAGGTAAAACTAAGATCCTCTGGAACAAAACACTATCTCCAGAATACTACGGCAGCTGACAAAAACTGTCAGATTAATGCACAGATGCCACAGAGATCCAGGAGTGAGAACATGCAAAGAAGGGGGACTCTACAGGAACCTCCTTGTATAACATTATGTGTGCTCACTGTTGTGCATCAAATTCTAGACATTAGATGCACCAAGCAGTAGAATTTCATCTGTACAGCATTAGATGCTCTGATCCTGACGAAAATCAAGTTGAAAAATGAGAGGAGGTAAACTGGATGTACTAGGCAGCCAACCCTGATAAGGAGGCACAAGTAACTTGAACTTCTTTCCAGTGCTCCTTTCCTGAAAGATTGCCAAGAGAAGCAGAGACGAAAAAAGGGAACTTTTTATACCATGCAGAGCATATCTTGCACATAAACGCAAGACAGCCCAAAGTATTAAGAGCTGCTGTGTTCAGTTGCCTCCTGCCTCAAAGCTAGCACTTATCAGTAACACTCTACAGCAGATACAAGTTTTACCCCATCAGAGCTTCATTTAAATAAATCTTTCAAATACTAGAAGCATTTTTAAAGTACTAGAAGTTACAGTTTCTAATTAAAGAATGTGAAAACTATTTCTCATGATCTCACATTCACTACGCATTTTCTTCCCAACATTAAGGCAGTTTTAGCAGCACATTTAACAGTCTGCTGAGACTTTGGACAAAAGTTATTATAGGAGACCTTACTCCATAAGCGAGAAGCTTGTGGCAGAAGTCAAAGTAGCAAATGAAAAATTACAAGGAAAGTGAAAGAAGCAATCAAAAGCACCCATTCTGAAGGCCAGTCTATTAGAACCCAGATTGGAAGCATTTATATTCATTCATAAATTCACAGGAAATGCAACATGCTTTTTAACACTTTCATAGTTAGATCAAATCTCTTGAAACCCTTCCAGGCCTACAGCAGCAGCAAAATCACTAGCTGAGAACTGTCTGTCCCTCCCACCAGTACGAAAATGTAAAGAACAAAAACTAACTGCTTGGTTTGGAGAGTTGTCTGTCTTAAGCTCCTTGTGGTTAGAGAACTGGATATAGATGGGCTGGCTTCGAAGGACTGGAGTGACTGTGGTATAGTAGTTTACCATGGTGTTGGCTGCCTCCTCCGTGTTCATTTCTATGAAAGCCTGCACAGAAAGTCAAATCAATAAATTCAACGTATTATCGAAGCAGCTCACACTAGCAGACAACATTAACATTCATCAATAGCATGTGACTGAAATTCAGGAGGAACTTCTAATTGAAATGAACAGCATTTCATTTTCACACATTCACATGCCAGACTGACATTAATGTAATATTTCAGTCATCCTGAGATCTTTATGCTACATTTATCTAGGTATCTGGCAATCACAGAAACATCTGCGAGAACACTAGAAGAGAGCGATAAACCAGACTCTTAACACTTAATATATTAACCAGCTTTCCATACTTCTCTGCAGAGCTGTAAACCTACTCATTGTTCCACACCTTTATGGTCCTCTCTACTTCAGAACAAAAACGCAAGGGATTGAAGCAAATCATTACATTAAGTACTTACATATAATCACACCACGCAATATATCAGAGGCACATTTTCATAATTAAGATTAAAGATGTAGTATTTTAAGTGATGATTAAAGTTGGCTTGCTTTTTTTACTCCTTAATTTGTAAGGCAATTTTAGTTACTAAACTAGTGCACACCTTCTGCATTACAAAAATGAACTGGGTAAAGCTAAAACACTCTTGGGTATCTGTAAAGGTGTCCTTAGCATGCAAAGTCACACTGGTGGTTACTCAAGTACCAAGCTGGCTTGAGTGAAAGAGGCCAACTCATAGCACTGCTGTCCAAATCATTTACCTGGTCTGTAATTTAAAACCAAACATAATGCTAATTATAGATGACAACCAAAAATTATGGACTTAGCTCCTTGTACTGTCTCAAAATAGTATTTTCTACAGCTCATGCGACAATCGTGGAAAACTAAAACGTAGTATGCAGAAGTTATTGACTCCTAATGCATGACAGTTGTTCAAACAACTTGGATCTGGTTTACTGATGACAAAAATCATCAAGTCTTTGACAATCTCTGCTTTCAATTATGGAGACAATACCTGATTTTTTCCTTTCAACATCAGAAGATTGGTGACCTTGCCAAAAGGTAAGCCCAAAGAAATGACCTCTGCCTCCGTGACGTCACTGGGGAGTTTACGGACGTGGATTACTCGGGATGGGACCCCAGCACTTCTACTATCACCTTTGAATTTTTTGCTGTCGTTTCCATTGGCTGGAAAAAGCAAGAGTCACTGCTTAGAGTGAGTTTGACGCAACATGCACATACTTACCACTTCTGACATGCATTTTGTGTTCCCCATTCGGTTATTGCTATTACAGAGAAGTTCCATGGTCTAATTTAACCAGAGTCTGAATACACATGGTTTTACTCATTTTTCAAATTACACGAACGCTAGTGACGTAGCTGAATGCCACTGCAATGGAATCAACTCTCCAGTGGCCATTTTACAGCTTGTTTACAGTACACACACAACCCCACCCAGACCTGTGTAGGTCTCAGCCATTAATTTTAGACTGCTGCTTTATTCCTTTTCATTTTGACTGGCATTCTTAGCAATGAAACAGTTTGAAAGGGACATCTTAAATCAAGTGATATTAAAACAACAAATATGACCAAAACGTCATTTTAGATCAGCTGGATTATACATATGGCAAAGACTGCCAGCAGCACAATACCAGACATTAGCTGACACAGTCTGGCAGGGAAGCTACAAGCGAAACATGAAGGGACTCAAAAGATAATGGTAGCTCAAAGTAACACAATTCAAGGCACTGACAAGCACAGAAGGCAAAGTTCTGGACTCAGCATCTAAGGATTCTGTCTTGGGTGGGATTACTAGCCTCCAGATGGTGTAAGACTCCTAAACAGCAGCAAATTGCTATATACAGCCAAAACAAGCCTACATGAAATTCAACTGTACTTCAAGTACGCCCGTTTACAGCAAAGCCTGTACATTCTAATGCCGTAAAAATCATTTTAGCAACTGTCCTGCAACAATTCAGTCTGCTAACCTTAAGGGTACAGGGCAGAAGTTATTATTCATCACCATCTTAAAAAAGGCCTAGTATTAAAAATGGAGATTTTAAAATTAAGATGACATTGTAAGAAACAGACCTCCTTATAGGATTTACAATACTTATCAACTGTTACTCTTTTCTTATAGGCAATATTACCTGCAGAAGAAGAGTTGCTGCTCATGATAAAGGGTCCGTTAGTAACACAAGTAGAGAAAAGCTCGTCAGATCCCCGCTGGAAAAGAAAAGAAGAAAGGTAAACTGACAGCATTTTTACTAAATTCTATTCAGGTATTCTGAAAGCAGAAAAACAACTGAGATTAAGGTGTAGAGAAGCTGAACAGAAATGTAAGTGAAAACATACTGACAGTCAACCTCATCACCGTAATAAATTAAACATACGTAAGATCCAATTTAGTAACTGAGTAGCACTATCCAATACCTCTATTGAGCTAAACACTAGGAATCTCAGGAGTTGAAGCACTGCTGAACTGTCTGAAGCCACTAAATCAAGCTTCATGCATTGACATTCATTCTTTTTCTTCCCCTAAGAAAACAGATTTCTGACTATTGGTGTCAGACAAGATTTTCATTCTTTTAGGTTAAGCTAAAACACTAGTTGATCTGAAATAGCAAAACAGATGTCTCATGTCATTCATTAAGATGAGACCAATTATTTTACTGTGGGTTACCAAGACTAAAGAAGTCTTAAGCAAAAGACAAGTTATGACTTAATGAGTCAAAGATGCTATTTTCCAGTGACAATGAGAAAACGCAACTTGGAGATACTGAGAACTGAAAGAAATGAAACTCTTCCCTCCCCCCCCACCCCAAAATTGACGGGGGGGCAGGAATCAAGAAAATAAGGCTCCTAGGGAAAAGCTAATTTTTAAGTTTTATATAAGTAAATCCCCATATAATAATTTGGATTCTAGTACAAAATAGTCAGATCACTGGTTTGTTATTTTCTAGCCACAATCCTCAGAACAGCAGCAATAACTTCTAGGACAACAGTGCAAGAAACTCTCAGTAAACACACTTCAGTTGAAGGACACAGGCAAGCATTCTGCAGAGAAACCTGAGTATCACAGGTACAAAATCTGTGATCACATCCTCAATCGCCTTTTGCACCAGGAGTTTAACATTAAGTCAACATAGCTACTTGTAGAAAGAAAAGCTGAGTAGCACAGAGTATACCAACATCTTTGATTTTTTTCATATTGCACTGTCATGCTTTTCAGCTCTATGGAGGAAGAACACGTTTGATGAAAAACTCCAAAACAAACTGCTCCTACTAGAATTACACTGCCCAAACTGATACTACAGAACTGAAATGCATTTATAGCATTTAGCAGCTTTTTAGCAGCTGTAGGCATGGTATAATTCCATCTATTCACATACAGGTAGTGAACTGCAGGAGCCTAGCACTTCTCTCCTTCATTCCCTGAAAATAACGCTAACTAGATCTCTAACAGATTACTGTACGCAACACATTTCAGCTCATTGCAGCATTCTCTGTAGAGTCGCCCAAATTACCTGAACTGACCAAGACTATGCTAACCTAAGGAGGAAGTATGAAAAAAGCATTAAGATAAAAAGCAAGCCCTATGACAAATTACTTCTTAGCATGATCTATACTTAATACCACTTAAAATCAGTAAGAATTTCAAACAAGTTACACAGAGGACCTCAAAGCTCACTGTAAGCAGCAAGCAAACAGTAGTATAAATCCAGCACATAAAAGCACTTTCTTGTAAGTTTCGTTTTTTTTTTTTTTAAACACACAGCAATGTCACACTAGAAGACCTCTACCAGCAGAAAAAAATAACCAAGCTCATCCCTGCCTCTGCTAACTCCCAAGCATCTTGATGGAAACATACCCTGCTGCACACTGCGACTGCCAGAAACACTATCTCCCACCATGCCCTGTATCTGGTGGCAACTGCAGTAACAGTATCTGAGAGACAACAAAAGCTCTGCTGCTGCACCAGGGAACAGGTTGGAAAAGTAGGTCACACAAGCAGCCCTGGAACACTGAATTACAGACATAGGGGTTTGGTTTTTTTTTTTTTTCCCTTTTCTTCTTCAAATCTTGAATTTCTTGCTTGACAACTCACTGCTACCTCTTCAAAGACTAGCTCAAGGACTTTGATGTACTGAAGATGAGAAATTAGGCCAGGTTCCAGAACCATGCTTCATGCACTACCACTGGTCATCTGCAAAGCACTGACCAGGTCCTACAAAGGCAGTAGGCACCCAGCAATGTCTCCTTCTAACAAGTAGTAATTAGGAATAGGCCTTTTAACAGCTGCTCTAATTAGCACTGAGATTCCTGAGTACAAGTGAGAGGCAAGCTTGTCTGGGAGGCTATTATATTGTGAGCCCATCCTTTTGATGACAAATTAATGCGTAATTCAAAGGCAAAAAATCCACCAGTTTACTGTAAAAATGTTCATGTGCCCAAATTACTGCAAATACTACAGACAGCTTACTTCCTGTGGCCTAGAACACAACAGGAGCTATTTACAAGAACTGCCCACCAGCAAGCAAAAAAGCTACCAGTGCAGGCAAATGTTTATTGGCCTAATGAAACTGCTTGCATCAGGCCCTAATGGGCCTTCAGCTCTTAAAGTTCTTAAATAACTTGTAAATTTCTGAACATACACAACTCCAACACTCCTGGTATGAATCAATGCATCTGTGCAAGTACATCCAGCCACCCCTCGCAATCCATCAAGGAAACAATAAGAGAACAAGCCACATATTTGGCTCTCATGGAGGCAACACTAGGAAACTACAGACTAGGAAAACAAACATTTATATTACTATGGAAAGAATTTAAGTTCCCTGAATTTAACTTTCCTAATGGCTTGTTTAGAATAAACACTTTCTTGCATATTGAAAAATTTACTTGGAGTGCACTTTGACAAGGAATGCTCACTGCTGCTAGTTTCCACATGTCAGTGTTTCTTTAATGAAAGAGCAATTTCAAATCCACTCCTCTCTTATCTTGGAGACAGTCTATGCTGCCCGCTGTGACCAGAGCCAGGAGGCAGAGGGGGATGATTGTTCAACATCAAAAGAAGCAGCAGTCAATTTGTAAGCTTCCCAGCTGGAAGTACGTGCCAGAGAGGGAAGACTGAAGCAGTTGGAAAGCTACAATTCTTCCGAGGTCTCTTCTCTACACAAGGGACACTACATACATCGTACTGTACAGTTGTATCAACACTATTCCAGACTCCCCTTAGAAGGATGGCTTTTGAAGTACAAACCAAAGTACATACTCAACCGAGTATCTCACACCACCAAGATACACGGGTTACAGGATACTACCATAACCACATGGGTTGGTGCTGGCAAGCTTTCTTAACCAGAAGGAAACTGCATCAACTACTGCTTTTCCTCAGCGTTTGTTCCCACTGTTACTGTCAGGACTCACGCCGTAACCACGAGAAATCTCTAGCGATGGTTGCTTTCTGGAATCACCTAACCTGAGGTAAACTGGAAACCACTGCTCTGTTAGTCTGCACACACAACAAGAACTTCAGCAGGGCCTCGTACCAATTGCTTTTACACTTGCCTTTACAGTTGCAGTGATTGCCAAGAGCTCTTCCCATACTTCAATGTCTTTTCTTTAAAACCATGTTGCAAATAAATTCAAATGCTCCATACAAAGCATCCTATTTCAGTAGTCCCAGAAGAAACAAATCAAGCCTGGTTGTTTCAAAAGGTTTAGTTTTGAAGAGCTTCTCACCAACAACATATCCACTGGGTATTTTGAATTTTATTGGAAAAGCCAGTACAAAAGGTATAAATTCTGAAGTACGATATGATTTTATTCATTTATCTTTTAATGTAAAGCTATTCAAACCAGGGGTAGGGAAGAAGGTGAGTGAACCGCAGTGTGGGTGCTCAGCCACTGGCCAGGGTCAGCCCACAACACTACTTTTTTATTCTCCAGCTACCTTGGAGAGGCCCAGTTGTGCCATGCGTCATCCAAGATGCAGTTCTTCACATCTGCAGTTAACAGCCCCGCTCACGAGACATTAATTTCTGTTGACATTTCTGTTTAGCTAATTCTATTGCAGCTGGTATTTTTATGATGAGATTAACACAAGCAACAATATGCTAACAGTAACACTGCTCTACACAAAATTCTTCATTTGAACTAACAAACCTCTTCCTGTTTACAGGAAGAAGTACCATTTCTCAAGTTGCATCGCCAAATCTTACTTAGTCCAGGGTAAGGCTGCTTCTACCACCAAAATCACCAATTAGACATACATTGCTAACAGGTAAAATACTGCCTGGGAGCATTTTTATGACAGCAGCCTCCTTTCGTCTGCACCACTCACAGCTACAAGAGGCCTACTGCTCAAGTTGCACTAATTTAATAATACACCCATGCTCCATGTAGGCTTATCAATACTTTAGTTCCCTTTATAAATTAGAGAAGGAAAATCTGCTGCAAGGCAGAATCCCTATATCTCATCCTTCTAAGTTATATTCTCAACCACCCCCCAAACTCTAAGCCTCTTCTTTGCTTTAAAAGGAAGCTTTAACAAATACGAATTTTGAATTAGTCTAGGCTCTCACAGCTTAAAAGCAATTGCTCATTCATATAAAAGTTACAAGTTGTCTCATTTTCACTAGGATTTTACCTAAACTCTACCATAGTTGGAAATGAAGCCACAGATTATCTCAGCTTCTACCAGCACACCTAGAAGCATTGCAGAAATTCTCAGCTGCCCTATATAACCCTTTATCCACTTAAGATTCAGTCACTTATTTTAAATGGATTACAACAAATCAACCACATCCCGGCCTACGGCCAAAGGCTAGAAACATATACAAAGTAAATGACCATAAAAATATGAATTTAAAGACAAACAGCTAATACTGCTACATGGTAACAACTTCAGAACACAATAAATGTTATGGGCAAGAAAGCAAAATTAAAGTAATAGCAGAAAGGGCATATGGGAAGGGAAAACAACAATGACTGGAAGGCCAACACAAGCTACAGGCTAATTGAACCTAAGACCTACAGCAGAAAGTGCTTCTTCCCTGGCCCACTGAAGAAATCCTACATAGCAGCATGTATTCTTTGCCTTTGGATATGGAGCAACTTACACCACTAAATTTTTTAAACAGACTAAGGATAGCAGTATCCCTCCTTCTTGTGAAGGAAAAGAAGGATTTAAGAGGCATACAAGCCATTAGCTGCCAGGCATTTACAAAAAGCAAAGCAGATAACAGTTGCACCTAGAATTCCTCCTCAAAAAAAATCAACTAAGAAGTCCTCGGTCTGCTTCTCTGTAAGTTCAGATGAACACCCTCTGTCAAGTCTTCTGACTCTGCCTGGCCAGAGCATGCCAGCATCATCCTTCTACTATACTTTTCCTACATCTGTAAGAAGATTTTGGACCCAGTAAAAGACCACCGTAACGTTTTACACACAAAATTACACCGATCATTGAGAAGCTTACACAAACCCTTTGTTCTGATAAAAGTAGAAAAAAATTCTTGGAGCAAAGAATTGAGTGTACCCAAAGCATGCTTCAAGGGCTCTGTATGAGTTCAGTCCCTGAGGAACTGAAGAATGTACTTCGAGACTCCAGTTCACTCAACTCACTTTGTGAAGAAACTAGTAAGAGAAATCCAGTCTGATGACATCATCATTCACACATTATGTTACATTCCAACATTTTCTGTTGAGCTGCAAGAGCTAGAAATGGAACTGAGTTTAAACTACTAGGAAGAATGATGCCAATTTTCCTCCTCTTCCACAGAAGACTCACTTCCAGCAAAGTTCACTTATATCCCTCCCACACACTCCTCTTTTTCCCCTCCTGCCTCAGATGTTCTTTAGACATTTAAAGGTACAGCAGTGTAAAAAACATTAGCAGAAAGCCATTCTTTGTGAAAACACCTCTGAAGAACACACAATAAGAGCACATCCTTCTTCAATCCTAGGAAAGTTTAAAAGTTAAGATTAACACAAAATAACTTCAAGAGCCTGAAGAATGCAGCCTCCAAGGTGGCTGTTAAGTGAGCCATGATACTGCTGTCCCACAGGCTGCAAGCAGCAGTTGTAAGATCTGTCATTCATCCCTCCACTGTGCCCATTTGTGAGACATGCAATTGATTATCCAATCAGACCCAAAAGCATGAGTTGGGGGAAAAAAATCAGTTCAGTCCACAAAATGGCTCGTGGCTGATTTTTATGCACCAATCCAAATGCAGAAACCCCTATATCATTTAGCAAGTTAAATCCAACCCAGTAGTCAGTGCTATACTGATACAGTGCATCTGCAGTGGAGGCACTAGCATATCTGGCAGGTCTAAAGCACTTTTTAAAAAAACTATGCTCTGTTCAGCTGGGGCCAGCAAACACCTGTCACCTACCACTTAAAGCTTTCTAAATTGTTATAACCCCACTCTTATCTGGACAAGATTTAGTCTAATACCTTTACAGAAGAGCCAGCAAGCTAAACTTCCCACTAAGGTTCATACAGGGTACACACACATTTTCAGCACTTTGAAACTACGTTTGCTGGTCAGAGCACTGCAAAGAACTTGGCACTTAGAAACAGTTCTCCTACGGCACATGCTGCCGCAACAGCTGGTACAATGTCTATAGTATACATACAGACTTGAGTTTAAGAGACACCAGAAACTTAAGCATTGCATTAAAGCAATTGCTCACACAACCTGATGTGGGATTTTGCAACAGGAGCGCATTACAAGCTCAAGCACACGCTGGCTTTAGAGCGAAGCCGTATCCTTAACCCACTCATCCAGCCAGCCCCTCCCTAGCTTTCTTTCTCAGTCTTAGCTACTATGGAGACACCCTGTGAAACAAACCTGCCCTTTGAGCAAACAAAAGGTGTGGCCATTTTAAATAGCCTAAAATTCCTAAACTCCAAGTACTGAAGTAATGCAGTCATTCTTGCTTTGTAGGATAGCACACACCCAGGCTTTATGATCTACTGTTCCCAAGTTGAAACTTAACTAGCAGTCAACCTTGAGCTTTAAATTGTTACAGTGGAGCAGACTGGCTCTTGATAAAGCTCAATACAAATACTACCAAAAAGACATACTGCCGGATGAGTCACTTTGAAACAAATGGAATCTATGAAAGAATATTTTGTGACCAAATCCAGAAAACAGCAAATTGAAATTGCAGGTTTAGAAGGAACTCCACGCTAATTCAGTCTCATCTAAATCATGATTGTGTAACAACCAGAAACTGCTTTAGCAGAGACCAAGCAATTATACTGAGATTACCAAAACACACATGCTGAACTAAGCACAGTACTTGTCAAGATTTCATATGAAGCCTGAAAGACAGCTGTACCAGAACCACACAGAATTTGAAACTAACGTTCACTCTTCCTTGCTAGCAAGATGACAAGTGTGGCACCAGCACATCATCTAGTTTGACAACAAATGCTTGAAACTGATGTCAGTGACTTGTAGAGGACAGTCCATCCCTACACTTGTGAGATTAAACAGAGGAAATAAAATTCATGCTTGTGAAATACTTCGGTATCTGTGATGATTTAAAAAATAGAAGGCAAAGTAGGCCTAAAATTAAAATACAGCGTATTTTCTACAGCCATTTTATCTTCAGATTGCTTTCTAGAAAGTCTCACACAATTTCATTTTCATCTGCAACAGGAGTCACAGCTTCTTTCCAAATGTATGTAATTTCAGCTAGCTTCCACACAAAACATTTTAGATGTGATGTAGAGAAACTGCTCTGAACAACTCTAATAGCTGCCTCTGGTAGCAGTCTTGCTTACCACATGTGCTTCAACCAATAGCTTAACTTTTTTTAAAACTTTAAATAAAGAATTTGAACAGTTTTCATAATCTACCAGAGGGCTTACCACTTGCCTCTGCAAAGGACAGTTACCTATAAATTGAAGACAGGTGCATAAAAACTGTGCACAACAGTAACCCAGACTAGATCAAGCAGTTTACCAAACAACACTATGCTTGCACCATCTGCGTACCTTGCCATATACATGTGGCTTACATGTGTGATCATGCCTGTTACAGAAAGACCACAAGAGCCAGCTTGTTGCAGCCTCTAACTAAAGCCATAGGAGGGGACTGGAATTTCCTCACAACATTCTTGGCCTGCTGCCTGAAGCCATAATTACTGTTCCCATGGCAAAGATCCTGGCTTGACCACAAATCACTTCTATGCAGGCAGCCTGTATCACACTCTAGCAAACCC
This sequence comes from Chauna torquata, assembly GCA_013399475.1. Lineage (NCBI taxonomy): Eukaryota > Metazoa > Chordata > Aves > Anseriformes > Anhimidae > Chauna > Chauna torquata. The sequence goes on along the minus strand of VXAL01001505.1, from coordinate 59,545 downwards.
AGTTTTAAAAATTAACTTCTCAAATGCCACAGAAGCATACTGTATTTTTCTGGAAGCATCATCTTTCAGAGAGAGCTCAACTTAACCAAGAAACTACAGAATTATTCAGCACCTAAACTCTTCAGCAACTTTTTAACCACTGAAGTGCAAGTTCACTTACAGAATGATGATATATCATAGTTCATAATAATAACAGCACCTCCATCTAAAGGCCATACTTCCTTCCTTTCCAGATATTAATGAAGATATGGGCAGAAATAAGACTTAACTCGTGTTTTAATCTGCAGGACATTCCGGAAGGTTGTGCATCAGGAGTCCCATAACAGAATTGTAATGAGTTTCCTAAACAAATCCACACACTGAACTGACGAGCCTGAAGACTACTATTAAACGCAAAGCCCAGGAATGGCTACTACAATTACCACCCTGATGAAAATGAGACCATCAGGCAGACAGTACAGCGCTCGAGTAGTAAGCTCAAGTTCATGAAAACATATGGGGACTTAAGTTACAGAACCTAAATATAACAAAGACCTCAGAACAATGAATACAAGCATGTGTGAGTGCCCCTAATACATACATCAAGGATGGAAGAAAATCCTAAAAAAGGTTCCAGTACCCTGCCTTTTAAAACAATGAAGTAGAGCAAACTGATAAATGTTTTCACAAAGTCTTCAATTTCAAAGTTGGATTGTAGCAACCTCCAATGCTCTACAGCAGGAAGACAACCAAGAGGCCACTGTAAATCATCTTTGACAGTTTGCTCAGCAGTGTTTTTAAGTTACAGGCACTTTTCCTACTGGTTCAAGAATTCTCCAACTTTGGGACATTCCAGTCACACTAAGAACATCTAAAAAGGTGCCTATGTTCTCTCATCACACTGCTTAAAGTAAAACAAGAGAGCTGACAGCTTTTGGGGACTGCAATCTCCTAACACCTTAAGAAACTTGATAGAATACTGTTCTTACCTTCTTTGTACACACATGGTAAGAATAAGTAAGTTTACACCTCAGACTAAGAACACTTTTTCAGCTGAAATTTTCATGTCCAGTCTAACAGTCTAGGAGCTTGGCCAGCAAGCTCTCATGAGCACAGCTTTCAGAATGGACACTAACTAGGTATATCCCCATCCAAATCTCATTTCTATTAAAATATTTTATAAAGTCAGTAGATCACAAAACTGCAGTTACACAGCATTATCTTACATTTTCAAGAAATTATGAGGAACATCTGCTTCTGAAGGGGGCAGGTGGGGATCAGTTAATCCTTGAAACGATTTCAGTGATGCCCCAGGGATCAGAAAAATGCCACTGGAAGAACAGTGCTAAAATAACTACAGTGATAGAGCTGACACAACACTGAAATGCATCTGTGGTGTTACAGAAACCTTCTGCACTCTCTTTAAACTACTTATTGGCAAACCAAAGGAAGGTAGATTGAAATGGAAGCAACACAAAAGCAACAGCAAAATTTCAGAAAAGCTGTAGCCAATGAGGTTTTACACTTACCACTGAGGTAAATGTTTTTAACAAACAATTGATAATCAATTTGTTTACACAACTTTTTGAAGCAGAGATGCCTGTATCTCTATGAGAGTTCTGCAACCCGAGGATCTCTAACAGTGCAGAAGGAGCAGAGTCCAGGCAAACGGCCCGTACACAGCCATGTAGCGGATACAGTTGTAAGAGAAGCCCTCACTTTGTTCCTAACTGCGCGTAGACAGGACTAACTTACCTAAAGCAAAATCCACGACGTACATAACATGTTACAGCTTACCATGAGAGAAAGCAACTTCTATTACATGAGCTACACTGACATATTCAATGCCTTGTTTAAACAATCAGATAACATGGCTACATCAAAAATAATTTTAAAACTTACCTTTATCAAGATGATTCAACTTTCCCTTTTGCTTCTGCCACTCTAAATTTTGATTCAACTGTCTCAAAACCTGCCTTGTCTGCCTTAACAAGAAACTTCATTTTTGACACACACTTTTCTTTCACCACTCTCTACTCCAGTGTGGAAACAGCACAGCAGTGGTTACAGTTCTGTCCTGTGCTAGGAGTGAAAGCACTAGCACAGGACTTCTCCCAGCCCTCATTTTAGACATCTGACTGTACTGTGCTAGAAACTAAAGTCACCCCGCAGAGGGGAGTGATGAGGCATGCAATACCACATCCTGAAGCTTTTCAAGATTCACCAAGAGGACTAAAATTACAGTTTCAGAAGCTTCCTCGTCAACTTTAGTTATATAAAACCATTTCTTAAAGCTGCAGAAACTGAAGATTACAACATTAAATCAAATTTAGGGGACTTTGACCTAGATTAATCAATTTACTGGAAGATGATGTGCCAAACTGCCCTACAGTGCTCAAGAGATGACTTACTCCACCTTTTTAAAGTGGCTATGAACTATTAACCAACCTTATTGTCCAAACTCAAGCCTTTCCTCCTCCTCTGATGGCAAACTGCACTCCTTGCAGCAGGCAGTGTTCTCAGCCAGAGTCAGGCACTATCATGTCACTACGATTGACTCAAATTTCAGATTATCATACTAGGAAAAGTTAGAATAACCTTTCCTCTACAGCTGTTAAATAGATCCTCTTCATGAGTTTAATGCTTCTCAGAAACCCTGGAGCACTAACAAACATGCCTGTGCCTACAACAGTCACATCTAGTTTTCTACTTCCAATATAAAAAGCTATTTGCTGTCTAGGAGCAAATTCTCTCTAATGCTTCTACTTCACTTCCGTAGACCTAACAGAGCTCACGCCACACAAGCTCGACTCTCCTTCAAATTAGTCCTATCACATATTACATCTCTTCACCAGCCTATTCAAGCCGCCACACACATCCTTGTTTCTTAGTTAATCATGAAGACGCTAACAGAACTCAGGCCACTAACGAAGCTCTAAAATTATTACTTTGAGGGCCAACATTCACACACACTATCTAATAAAAAGAACTTGCAGGGCTGAACTTACTGTAATCCCAAACCCAGAACATTAGCTACTAAGTAAAATAAAAAGCCTTTAATACATGAAGGAGCACCAGTCTATCCTGCACATTCCAGTTCAACATTTCACAGGAATGCGCTTTTATCCTGCGAACACAACAGCCTATTACCACGCACCACAGATAAGGAGGCTCCTGTCAGCACTTTGAGTTTCAGGGCTAGGCCTGCACTTTCAAAACCTGAGACTAGAAGGGTAAAGGTCATATTTACTGTACTCACAAGAGATAAAAATCAACAGCTAAACACTCAATTTTTTTGTGGATTTTTTGAAGGATTTTTGACATGTAACTAAACAGGAATTCATATAAACAGAGGAAATTGAGTTCTCAAAACAGAAAGGACCAATTTCTCCATTGAGAACCATTGTCTAGCACACAAATAACAAGCACAGCTTGACATTTTAGTAGGGGAAAGGGCTGTTTCTAAATGCATTAAAGTTCTTTTCTGACAGTTGATAATCAATGTCCAAATGCCAAGAGCTAAGTACTGAGCCATAATAAAAGTTTTAAATGCACATGAAACTAAATTACCTTCTGGTTAAAACCAATTTACATGGTACCAGAAATAACCCTTTAAACCTCAAGATCTACATTTGGTGAGGCTAAAACTAGGTCAGATGCTGAGCAGTGTAAAAAGAGAGAAAAAGTGAGAAGTGCCTACCTTTGTACCAACTGTTATATCTTGGACAATGCTGTAGAAAAAAGAAAGAAAAGGATTAAAAAGTTAGATAGGTTTGCCACAAATATCCAGCATAGTTTACAGTAGTAAGAAAAAAAGCAAGTCAAAGTGCACAGTTGTCTTTGCAGGTGAGCCAAGGACAGTTTATACAAAGAAAAATTATTAGATGGTGATGGTGGAGACCCAAGACCCAGCAGTCGTAGAAAAATGCAACTTTTCCACTGCCTAGAGTGGAGCTTGCTCCTTTTTCAAGCATACCACAGGCGGCTGAAACCAAAAACCCCCACACAATTAGTCTAGCACTCTTCACAGGAATGCAATGTGATCAGAACACTACCTTTGACTAAGTACAAAAGCATCAGGAATAAGCTCCATCACCAATACTCACTTCTACAATTCTTCAAGACCTTACATTCAAAGGAGTAAACTCCACTAGGCTGTAAAGAAATTCTAATTCTGGAGAAGTTGTCAGATCAATAGTGAAGACTACCACCACTAGCACTCCAGTGGTACCACAGGCAGACAGCGCGCACCAAACGGAGCTTGGACTGTTCTCTCAAAGGCGGGTGTCTGCGCCAGGCCCGCAGGAGCACTGCAGCCACGCCAACACCCCTGGAGCCAGACCAGCGCCGGCCCAACAGAGGGCAATAAGAAAGAGCAGTGAAGAGGCCCAGACAACTCTCAGCCTAGAAAATGCCAGTACACATTCCCCTCTCAAATATTTTTACTTAAGAAATAATACTTTTCCCTAACACAGATCTGAAGGAAAAGACAACTAACCTCTGCCACATATGCTTAAACCTCTTAAAATAAGAATTCCCGATGAACTGACCAACAAGAGCAATAATAGCGTTAGCTGTACCTCAAGCAACTTGTGCTAGCTCTTGTCAGCAGTGAACATTATCATCACAACACACACCTACTAAAGCAACTTCTCTCATTGATGGAATCAGAACTTGTCTACAGCTTGGCATATTGTACCTTGGTAATCTTCCAGAGTATTACAGTGCCTATACGTTGTTTTTGTGGGAGTGCTCAAGACAGACAAAGGATTTCAATTGTACCCTTGCACTAAAGATTTTTTTTTTTTTAAAATAAAATCCAAACCATGGTAAAACAGCAACGTAACACTGGAGAGCAGAAGAGATAACTTTAGATTGACACATGCAGCACGGCTCGTTTCAACTCCCGTCTTCCAAGTAGCTGACAAAGTCCAAAACTTCAGAGTAAAGACTCTAAAACTGGCTAGCTAATAGACCTGCAGCAACTTTAAGGAAACACGGAAGACAAGCAGAAAACAGTGCAGTCATTCTTAAAACAATAACATGAAACCTGAAGCATTCAGGAACAATTCTACGATTTAAGTGATTTAACACCAGAGAACTTATTGACTAGTTCTTTCCCTACCCTCCTGCAACACTTCTTCATTTTTCAGGGAATTAAATACTGCTCCATTTTATTAAGTCATTCACATTTCACCAACTTCACAAATAAGCCCTAACACAAGCATAAGCCAGCTCAGCTCCTTACACTTCCTCTTCAAAACCAACCTGCCATGTCATCATAACCCAGCAATTTACAGCTGGAGTTACAGTCTAATCCAATGGCTGCTGCCAGGAAGCTACGCGATGGCTGGGATTTTTTTCCCCTAAGTGAGCTACTTAAAGAACACTATGAGAATGCTGGGTTTTACAATCCCCTGGTGTCTGGTCACCAGTGAGGACAGATGGTTTTGTTGCACTTTGAGGGCCAGCAGTAATGAACTAATTAAACCCATCTGTACATATCAGTTTAAAGAATCAATGAATCTATCTGAATTACTAAATATTCTGAGTACACATTTCTTCAATTAAAATACATACATTTACCCAATGATTTTCATAACCTTAACAAAATATTTCCAGCACAATGTAGTAAGAACAAGGAATCTCTCAAGTTTCCAAAACTCTAGAACTTACCCCCGAGCCATTTCTCTTACTTCCTGTTCCTCTTGCGGGCCTCATACACAGGAAATGTTTTACATAAAGTAGCCTTAACAGAGGATAGTCTTTAAAATTATCCAACAGGAAGAGCTTTTATTTGCCAAGAACTATGGAGTCCTGGAATATTGTTGTAACCCATTTGATAACAAATACCACATGAAACTAGCACCGACAGTATTCAAGTATTTTTATTAAAGAAATGTGATATTCTTCCAGTTTGCTTCTCCTGTAACTTGTCACATCTTAAGCTGCATTCTCGTCATGTGTCAACCTTAAATATGAGATTAATACTCTTCTATTTTTTTGAAGAATTGGCAATAAAGCCTTTCAACAAAAAATTACTTTTACATGGAATGAGATGATTCCTGTGCACAAGAGAGAAAAATTAAGCAGTACCAGTAAAACCTCTAGGCCATTTTCCAAAGCATCCTTTCCCATATGAACTCCTTGCACATTTTAAAGCAGCTTATTTGAAAGGGATCAATCATTTCAAAAGCATAACTACACATCATTGTAGGTAACAGATGTAAACAGAAGCACATAGCCAGAAGAGTCACACGCTGCTAGACAAAAAACACGAAACCTTTTTCAGAGGAGCTTTGAAATTTCAACAGGGGACAGCTTTCACAGGGTAAGCAGATCACACACCAAGATCTTCAAAAAGTAATGAATAATTAAGACTCACATTATAAACTTCTACAATAAAGTAAGAACTATTTTACCATGCACAGTAAATCAGCTTTCCTAGGAACTATGGTGAACACATCTGATAACAGAAACTAATTTTTCACATTAGAATGTAATCTCACATGTTGAATTTTTTTTTTTAAATACCATTCAACAGAAACTAATTTTTCACATTAGAATGTAATCTCACATGTTGAATTTTTTTTTTTTTTAAATACCATTCAACATGTCAAGCAACTTGTTAAAAGATGCACAGCAACCTGAACAGCATCCTGGATTGCAAACTACAGTAATTACAAGAGGTCAAGACTTTTTTTTTGGTTTTTAAGATGAAAACAACAGACAACGCTTTTTCAGTGTTAAAAAACAGACGTGTGACTACACCCGATTCTCACCAGACTAGTGTCCAATGCATGAGGAGAGGAGGCACTAATTTGGGTTTCCCATAGTCAGGGCTCTGGGAAAGCACGCTGCTTACTTGGAGGCCTTTAAAAGCATTTTAACTATAAATACTGTACTCTAGAAGAGGAAAGAATCAGATCACTAGAAAAATACACCATAAAAATACAAGAGAAATATGAAGTCCTATTTCTGAAAGAGTTGCCTTCATAAAACAGTTTTAAAGTAAACACTTCTGAAGTGAGACAGCAGATGAAGTGGTGATTAAAGAGAAATCAGTGCTGTCCAACATAAAGTTGCTGTGCTCTAAAAACCTACACGAGCCGAACAATCAGAGAAGACAGTATATCGTGAAGGCGTCTGGAACTGAACGACAGAAGGTCGAGGACACGAGAACTGGTCTGCTCTACTACTCCAACTTTACCTATAGATCTCAGGTAACATTGCAATGGAAATCTTACTTCTAGCGAGCCTCCCGAGCGTGCCTGGAAGTATTACAGCTCCTTCAAACGGATGCAAAACTTGCGCTGATCAAAAAACCGCTCGCAAAAGAAAACCCAGCAAGAACCCCCCCCGCCGCCGCCTCCCCCGCTTGCGAAAGCGCCAGACAATAGGAGCGAGGCCCAGGAGTGAATCAGCTGCCGGCGCTGGGTGCGCCCCCGCCGCCAGGTGCGCCCGCTCCCGGCACCGCCGCCGCCCCCTCCCCCGCCGCCCGATCGGA
>VXAL01001505.1:22312-51844 GCA_013399475.1 Chauna torquata | reverse complement strand
GGCGGCCCGGCCGCGCCCTCGGCGCCCCCCCCCTCAGGTAACGCCCCAGCCCCCGGCGCGGGTCCCGAACCTCGGCCGCTTCCTCCCCTTCCTCCAGACCCCGGGAAGGGTCCGGTAACGCTCCCCCCCGGCCCCCGGCACAGTCTCACCCGTGCCGAGGCCCGGGCCGGCGGAGACTCACCCGTCCATTGCACACGGAGGAGACCCGTAGGGAACGGAGTGGAGGCGCCGGAATAGCAGGAACGAACCCAACCGCTCCGTGTTATAGACTCACAAAATGGCGGCGCCGCCCGGCCCGCCTCACCCGCGCCAACGGCCCATTGGCTATCGGAGATGTCATCTTGATAGCAAGGGAGGGGATCGCCCGCCTCCGAGGGTTGGCGCCGTGGCGCCTCTCAACAAGTCTATTGGCTGCAGGCGGGATGAGGGGCGGTGCAAAGCGCCGGTGTGTGGCGCGATTGGGTAGGCGCCGGGATGCGGCTGGGAGGAGCCATCTTGAGAGCGGGAAGGATGCCGAAATGCCACACTGATCCACCATCTTGATTGGGGGCAGGGCATGGAAAACCGCATTGGGAGCCATCTTGAATACGGGCAAGGGCGCCACCGTGCACATTGTGTTGTCATCCGCAGCGCGGCCCAGGGCCCCGCGGAGTCCTCCCGCCTGCGGGAGAGGCCCAACGGCCGCCGCCGCCATGTTGGCTACGGGCAGGGAAGCCGCGCGCTCGTGTCAGCTGCCATCTCGAGTAAGGGAGAGCGGGCTCCTCGACGAAATTAGGTTAATAATTTAGCACTGCCAGTCTGGGGATCTTTAATGCACTTAGACAGCACTTACAAGTTTTACTTAAAATATAGGATAAAGTCTGTTAGTTTGCAGTTAATGTCTTAAGGATAAAGATTATGCAGTGAGTGAGAGAGAGAGGACTTGTGAGGTAAGACACACCACCTACCTGCTCTGCTCAGCCATCACGATATTTTTCCTGAGTTACAGTTCTCGCAGTTTGCTGACAAAAACAGCTCTTTTTCTAGTCCGGTGGACCCCAGTGATTATTTAGATAAGCGTGTTTCACTGTTAATGTGTGTAATTGCCTGTGGGTCTTACTTCTACAGGGATTCGGGTAAAATTCAGGGATTTTCCTCTCTTTGGGGATTTTCAAACCTCTGGAAAAAAATTCCTTTTCAGGTGCTGGGCCATCTAGAGTAAATGTAGTCGACTTATTTGTATTAGATACTTTCTTTGGCTCCCTTAAAAATAATTGTCTGAATCGTTCATGTGGCACGAGATGAAGGTCCCTTAAAAAAAAAAAAAAAAAGCGAGCATCCATCTGGTGCCCTCACTAAACAGTGAAAATATATTTGCTTTGTTCCTGTACGGGCACAGGCCCATGAGGACCAGGACCCTGACAAAGGCTGAACAGATCTTAGATCATCCCCACAGTCACTCTCCCATCCAACAGGACTTGGATGGTTCTTCCCCACTAACATCATTTTGTAAAGATGTTTGCTTCCACAGATTAAATGCTACGTGTTTCTGTTTAAATATAGACAATATTTGCTCACTGGGAATTCTACCAGCATTATTTATTTTCTTTGCCTCACTTATCATAACCCTATCTGTTGACTGCAGCACAAGAATTAATTGTCCCAGGCCTCCCTACGAGTCCCCTGTGTACCACTGAATCAAATATCAAATGTTCAGTCCACATTGATCTTGGATTCATTAGCTGCAACCGTGTTTTGAGAGTTTCTAGGCAACATAATACTGGTCTTACTGTAGAAAGGATCCTTCGTTCCTCACTAGCACACCCACTTTTGACATTTTTGTGAAAACATTCGTACGCTTCTGCCAATCCGCCTCTATTGTCAGTGGTAAACAGAAATATAGATCACTGATAGAAGCATCTGAGCTGTAACACAGCAGTGTCAGTGGCATACCTGTAAAGGTTTAGAAAAAGGTTTAAAAGTGTAAATGAAACTTGGAGCCTTGTCCTTGGGCAGTGTTTCTGCTTAATGTCAGGTAACTTTGACAGGTACAGGCATGTCTTTTATATTCTCATTTCTTTCTGAAGCATACACTAGACACATAAGTATATAAAAAATGTTTTTAAAAATGTGAAACCAGCTATAATTTTCTCCCAAACGTGTTACTGTGTTGGTTCCTATGGCCAAAGGCCTTATTTTCTCAGAATGGGGCAGTGGTCGGATATTTTAGATGTCAACCAACTGCATCACTCTTGTCACCATTTGTGACAGGCAAAAGCTTCCAATAAGCTTGGATCTCACCAAGAGTTGGCAGCTGCTGATTTCCGTATCTTTGCTTTGTTGGGCTCCCAGCCATTTGGCTGTTGTTGCAGCAGTGAAGTTTAAAATGGAGAAAAGGTATGTTTTTCCCTATTACTACAAGTGACCAAAAGCCCCACCTGAAACCAAAGTTATTTTGCTAGGTATTGCATATGAAAGGAGGCTCAGCTTGTGCCACAGATAAGAGATTTACAACTTAGATGAGGCAGACAAAGAATGGGAAAATGATGGGATTATGGGATTCACTTTAGAGTTGTTGAGCTGAGAGCCAGAGAGTCAAAGTGATTTGATCAAAGCAGAGCAGGAATTTAATTCCTATTTCACAAGCCATAACACAGTTTCTTGAACTATGCCTATTTTAAGCTATATCTCCCATGGAGGTGTTTCATTTCATCTTCCCATCAGAACAACCTGTTTTATATACTGTAAGTAAGAAACCCCTCTGTAGTAGAGGATGGTATGGAGACAGAATCACTCCTTTTTTAGCATATTTGAGACCACTCGTAAAGAAGTGCACCGTAAAGAAAAGTACCCCAAACATGACGCAAAGACTTTGAAAAAATCATTAATGCTAGATACTAATCTCTAGTAAGAACGATATCTGATTTTCTAGTGGCTGTTGAAATTAGTTTATTGCATGTGCAGATATGCCAGCTGCTTCTCAAATATGTTCGGAAAAGCAAACACAGGTGGATGCCATCAAAGAATTACTTTTCAAAGACCTCTAGTGCATTTGTGGTCTAACTTAAAAGACTCTTTTAAGGTTTGTGCTAGCTTACTCAGATTTTCTAGCAGAAATGCTGATTATGCAACATTTTATCATCTTCCTGTAATATTTAACAGAAATTTTAGTATCTTTTCAGATACAATGGTAGCAAACTGACTAAAGATACTGTTGGGTAATGCACAGTGTTTCTCTGGGCCAAACAGGAAAATGCATTTAAGAACAAAACAATACTTTATATAAAAAAAAAAAAATAGCTGGGAGAATGACCTGCCTCTGTGTATCTTTTTGTTTTAAAAAAGAAACCCACATGAAAATAGCCATGTGAAAAAAAAGAGGAGGGAGAAGGGAAAAATATGAATCAGCTTCTTTTGTACAGTCCAGCAGAATGGTCCCACCCTCCCCCAGCTCCGGTTACTCACATCCCTAGAAAGGCCTTGGAGGGACACACCCAGGTTTTTCTCTTTTTAAGCCCTTCCTGCCTATGTTATCTCTTTGAATTTAATTTGCCGTGCCGGGAGGAAAAACCCTCGGAAACTAAAAAGACCCTTTTCCTGCCTTTTTTCTTTGTATTTTTTAAATAGCCCTGAAGCCTGTACTACAGTCACAGGACACTTTTTCTGTGTAACTATATTCCTTTGCAAACTAGAAAGTTTTTTTTCTCCTTCTCCTTACCATTCCACCCTCCCCTTCTATCAGTGATTTAAAAACAAGAACCCTCCAAAAATATGGTCTCTGATCAGGAATATGAACTGTCCATAGTGGTGTATCGTAGGTATTGTTTTTAATGACAAAACCATTTCTTCCTGCACCCTCCCCTCCTCCCCCATTATTCACAGTACCCTGCAAGGTCCTAAACCAGGAATCTCTTTCATATATAGCTTTGCTACTAGTCCCAATGAAACTTGCAGGGCAGGGGGTGTTTCAAATACTTTTGCTTCTTTTTGTTGCTTTTATTTATTTTATATCACTTTTAATTAACGTGGCTGTTTTGTTTAAAAGAGTATTTGCAGCTTTAGTAACATCTTAGGATGCCAGAACATTCTTTTGTGCATCATTCATGATGCCACATCACAGCTCTGGAAATGGTTAGTCTAGAGCTAGCAGAGAAAGAGCAAACTCAGCGCCGCATTTATCAGTCCGACAGAAAGACGCGTGTGGCTGCTCATCAGCCAGTCAGTTCACACATGGCTCAAAACTATTGAGAACACAGGTTTCTTCCTCACCTCAGCCCTAAGAGAAGGGGAAGGGAGCGGGACCAGAAGTGTCACAGAGGTAGAAGTTATAAGCTACACAGGCGGAAAGCTGGGGTTACTGGAGGAGGAGGTGTGAGTACACAGAGGATCATTGGAAAGCTGGCTTTGTTAGCTCCAGTGCTTGCGAAAAGCTCATTTCTTAACTGCAGATTTCTGGTTTTACAAGTAAAAGCAAGGGAAGAATATGTACCACTGAACCGTAAGAGCACAGCACTGTAGAATGTTATCAAAAAGCGTACCAGTGGTTTCCAATTTTTTTCCACATTTCCAAATTGGTTTGGAATTGAGCTTAATATACCTCCAGTATTAGACAGAAGTAAATGTTTCAAACCATTTAATGCATTTTCAACTTACGAGTTCCCTAAATTGGATTTCTGTGATAGCTTTGCCACCACAGCAATTTGAAGCCTCCCTTCCAGGGACAAAGTTGGATAGCACTTTGCAAGCAATTTTATCTGCATTTGAAACTTTTATTACTGTTGCCATTGTACATTCTGAATTCATCTTTTAACATGACTGACAAACTATATCCACAGGTTATTTTTTGTGCTGCAAGTAGTTGCATCAACTTAAAATTGTAAGTATAATCACAAAAGCTTACGTTTTACGTTTCTTCTTCCTAATCTATGTCAAAATGAGAGACTTATCTGTGTGTGTTATTCTGTTGTTATCAGTCCATGTTATTTCAGAACTTCCCTGTCTTCACTGCTCCTCGTGGATGCTTTTGGGTGACTCATTTCCTGTAAAGGATGAACCAGCCATTTCCTGGCTATTGAACACAGGACTTTTTTTCTTCCAGCCTGTGTTGGAGTGGATTAATCTATGGTTTGATTATACTCCCTCCAATTTGCACCAAAACCGCAACTCTTCACTGTAGCTTTCTAAGATAATTAACTGTCAGCATGTGTTGCTTATGGATCATGAATTACCCCTGCTTACCTGGGCCATAGGCTCTGCGATTTTGGGGTTTGGAATTAAAATAATTCTATCAATACAGATTTAACAATGCCATCCTTCCAGTCATTGCAACCAAATTCTTCTCTTAATCCAACCCATTTCAGCTCTTAAAAATGGAATGTTAAAAAAGCACCATAAGGCAAAGATACTGATTTTACAACACATATCTAAACCCAGAAATTTTGAATTATCTAATAAGTGGTATCAAGATTGCATATGGGCATTTGAGAAATCCAGGTGTAGTACCTGTATAGTTCTTTGTTAGACACAGGTTGCTAGACGACTAGGTCAGTTTCTGTATTGTTTCTCCCATACTGTCAGCTCTTTCCTCCAACCTGTGTTTCAAATTTCCTGAGCCGCTCTTTATTCATACTTCACGTTATGATTCTAACTGCTGTGGACAGCTTGATTCAACAACGTCACTGAGTTAAAAAATCATCTGACCATTGTAATTCCAGCCTGAAGTATGTCAACTCTTTCACGCATTTTTTTACTGCTATTTTTTAAATTATTCTTTTAATCTCATTTCCCAACGTTTCATTTACTATTTAGATTCATTAGCCTGTCATACATCTATAATGTTTGGGAAGAAAACCCACACAATGGGGATACTGCCTCTTGAATCTGAATGTAGCACATGTTGTGGGGATGATCACTGAATAATTCATACCCTTAATGATTTATTCATGCCCAAAAGCTGGATACCTCCTCTGTGACTTTCCATTATCTCAAAGAGAATGCAAGTTCCTATTCAACTACACTGCGCCTAAAAGTGCTGGTAGCACTTTTATTAGCACATGAAGCATGGTTTCTAAGGCAAATAGAGCAGGTGTGCATTAAAAACCACTTCCTTATGATTTTTGTGAAACCTTTCTGCTCAGTAACGACTGGTAAACCCTTGCCATTCCAGTGCCATCATATCACCCTTGACACAGAAACTAAAATGTAGGTACATTTCTTTGAAAATTCTTCAGAAAGGAAGGCAGGTGAGCAAGCACGCTAAGCTCTTTTCCACTGATACACACAAAGCAAGATGCTGCAGTCACGATGCAGAACATTCTGAGCGTGGAAAATGGACAAACAGGCCATGACTCTGTGATTTGATACTGTAGAGATGATCTTATTCTCCAGAAGAAATTTCAGTTTTATATTCCACTGTAAAGTTACAGATTCTGAGACAATTGATATAAATGTAATAAGATTGTTTCCTAGCCTCTCAGGAAATCCTGCAGGAAAGCTTGGACAAATAGCAGTTCAGACTAATCTCCTTCCTGTCTAATGTGCGCTGTCAAAAATATGCCTTAGTAAAAGATTGCAAGACTGGGATCTGAGTCTCCTGACCTAGGTGAAGATTTTGCAAGACACTCAAATTCCATTTGTCTAGAAAGTATGAAAGATGATTCCGTGTTTCATCAAAGTCTCCAGACCCACAGGCAACACTACCCCTAGCTGGCTGGTATGAAGTTTCCTAATTGTTTACCCAGTAATCCTGACTTCTTTTGTCCTTGGAATAGGCTCTACATCAGCATAATTAAAAATGTCAAACATGCTTGAGAAACTCTCCAAGTTGCTAAAAATGAATGTGAATTTCCTCCCAACAACCTCACTTCATCTTTCCCTTACTCTGGCCTCAGCTTTACAAAGTGGTCTGTTTCCAGCCCTTCAGCATAGTTTGCATTCCACTGCCAAGAATGAACATTTATTTATACAAACAACCATCCTTACAAGCACATCTCCCTGTTCTATCTTAGGGCAGAGAAATAAACATAATTTCTGTTCTCTTCTGTGTAGCTGCAGTTCTACATTTCTTTTTCTTTATTTAGAGGCATTTTTCTGCAATGAAAGATTAGTGCAGTTGAGTCACCTTCCCGTGCTACAAATCTGCTCAGAAAGAGAGCAATGCTCTTTTATTTCCTTTCAATGATTTTATTTTATTACACTCTAATGATGGTGCCAGTTTCCTGATCAACCACTTAGGGGGGTCTTGATGGCTCAGCAAGCAGGTTTTAAAAGAGATCTCACTCATGCTGGAGCCTTGAGGGCTCTGTGTAACTCACAGAAATGGAAAGCCCAAGCGCCTGTTTTTCTCAAAAGGGCATCACTAACCTGGTTTTCCCAAGTCCATCACCAGGCTGCTGCGTTACACTAATACTTCAGCAGTGCAGCTGACATTGTCAAAGAGATCAATGGTGAATGAGAGAGTAGCTACCAGGTGAGCAGCATCATAAAAGACTAATGTGACAGGGGAGTCTGAAGCTCATGCATTATTTCTAAAGGCTCTCCATTGCTCACCTGTCAGGCTGAGGTACTGTTGGCTGAAACGCTAGCTCATCACCTATGTCCTCTATCATCAGGTTGTCTCCCATTGCATCTGCTATTTAAATGGATATTATACAGATGCTAGATGACTCCAGACGGGAATTTCAGAGTCTGAGCACAGTTCATTTAAATAAAAAAGGGGCCCTAAAAGATAGAGATACACGTGCAGAGCATGTAGAGATTCTCTATTAGATGTATATGTCTGCAAGTGCTCAGTCTTACTGTATGAACGTCAGCTTTTGCTGTGCAAGAGCCAGCTTCCATTCTCAGTTAATATAATTGTTTGTAACTAAGAGTAATATTTAGATTGATAATGTTTACAGTTACCTCCACAAGTGAATAAGATAAACTGGTTTTCTTGGGAAATCTCTCACTTGCATTTCTAAAGCAACCTTCTAAGACTTGAAACGTTTAAGTAGTTTCTGAGGGATCCAGGGGAAAGTTTTTTAAAAAACAAGAGCAAGATGATATTTTAAAATGTACTCTCAAGACTGTCTTTTTAGGAAGAAAACACAGCTTCTTTAACTATATTGCCAAACCAAAGTCAATGAACTAGTGCAAAAGGATGAAGTAAGAAGTTTTAGTGACTACTTTCCATGAATCATTCCTGAATATTTTATGGATCTTACTCCTTTCTTAGTAAGCTTACAGTTGCACAGTTAGCAAAGATATATTTACTTCTGACACAGTATGAGGTTTAACTCTTTTTCTTCTTTACTGTGGTGCACAAAGATGGCCTGCTGTCCTTTAAGAATATCCCAGTAACATGCTGGAATACGTGCACTGGTCTAAAAAGACAGTGCTATTTTCAGGAAGAGGACTGTAATTAGGCCCTGCGCTGATTAGCTCATACAGTATCATCACAATTAATATATAGCCGGAGAGAAAAACCTCACGTTGAACATGCAGCCAGCAACATGCCACTACCTCCTGTTCATTGGACTTCCACCCAAAGTAGGATTTATTCTAATCTTGCAGGTTATGATATGCATACTAGAGCACACCAAAATGTATCCTGATTGGATTCTTCATGTGACTCTTTAGTATATTTCATTAAATTATATCAGCGAGAGCACTGGTAGATATTTCAGCAACATTAGAAGAGGCGTCTTATTTATTATCTAAAGGTATATGTGCACGCAGAGACATACGCATGTATACGTGTGTATGTAGCACAATATTGGCCATGTACGTTGCTCTGTATTTTGAGTATGCAACACACTGGTTAGTGCAGTAACTCTCCTGGAGATAAGGGAGGAACAAGTGACACCAAAAGAGCATGACATAGCACAAGGACAGAAATGCAGAGACATAACTGTTTTGGAACTGTCAAAATTGTGCTCCCTATCTCCCTTCCATAATACTGTTTTTTTTGAGGTCTCACATGCAGTTTATAGGTGCTTCAGCAACACAGCTGAATTAAAGTCCTTGTTTCCACCTCAATTCAAGAACAAATATTTCCAAATACATCTGAAAAAGTAATAGGACTGACACATCGAACCGCTGCGTGCCTGCCATGAGGCCTGCATTGTTATACAGGCTAATAAAGACATCATTTTCCCAGGGCTTCAGCTCTATTAAACACAAAGCTCCAAATGATTTCCTACTTGGATCAAAGATGTGTTTGTTCCAGTGCCACTTAAGTTTAAAAGGCAATACTAGGAATGAATGAAATCTCCCCAGTGGCAGCTGCTGAGGTTCAATTGGTTTGTCAGTGCCATAATTATGCAGCAGACGTCTTCTGTTTGCTGGCCCATATGTTCCTGAAGGGTGTTATGTAATGGAAGCAGTGCAGGGAAGCCTTGCTCCCCAAGCTAATGCTTCAGAAGGTGAAATTGGTAAGAAACCTAACATTCTGATTTCAGACTTAAAACTAGAGTGGCTCTTATTTGATGAAACTGGATGGAAACGTATGAACAGAAACAGTACCCGACATCCAGTATCCTGGATTAATACAGAGACCGACCACTTACTAATATTATTTATACAGTTCCAGCTGGCCTCTGCAAGTGAGTGCTCCCACTTAGCTAATGTTAGGAGCTGTCACTGTGATCAGTGGCAGAGTTCAGTATGACCCTCAACACTAAGAATGAATGTGGCTTCCTGTCCAGCCAGCCACCGCTGCTCTGCCCCAGGGCACTTCTCACCTTTGTAGCTTAGGGTATGGGTACTGAAGAGAAATGTCTGCTCATTAAACAGCTATCTCCTTGTCCAGTAGACTGTACACCAGATTTTCTGTGTAACAGACATGAGTGTGTACTATGAACTTCAGAGTATTAAATTAAGCATTAAAACAACATTAAGACATGAACCTGCAAAATGTGAAGTCAGGGCGGATTGAGAGCACTCAAGATCTCAGTTGCCAAAGGAACAAAGGAACATAATATCCTTTAGAATGTTTAATATTTAATTTGGCAAGATGCTCAGATACAAGGGCAGTGAATGCAGAGCGTGATGACAGCACTGCGCTAGAGGTGCTTTACATCAGCCACGGGGGCTCAGTAGGTGCACCACAACACAGAGGCACAAGAGGCTGTTTGTTTGCAGAACTATTTTACGCGCAGCTACCTGGTCTGCATACACAATATGCATTTTGTAAACATCATTTAATTCATATGTGTTCTTGTTAAAAACATAGCATCAACATTGTACAAAAGAGGTTCCTAATGACTGGGCTATTTAGAAAGGAAAAAGCAGTGGCATATCTTACTGTTGCTGACTGACTTCCTGCTGTTCATGTGCTGCAAGCACCTGAAGCCAATAGAATGATTTTCATGACTTGAAACATTCTTCCTACAGAGCTGAATTTAATTCAGAGGGGCATCTCTAGCTAAATTTTCTTGCTTTAAGGTCAGGGCTTAAAAATAAATATTTAACCGATACTGTATTTATTGAGAAGATATTTAATTTCATACTGTGAGTTAACCAGTTACTTCTGCAACAGCTAGAAGTCAGCTAGGAAGATCTTCCCTCCTAAGTTTTGTCATGAGGACTTAAGTACACGTGTGGTCACCAAAGAAACAAACAGGATTTTATGTAAATGGAAGAGCATGGCTGTGGCTGTAACCTAGTCCTCTAACAGCTAGGCCTGCGTTTCAAAAAGCTTGGCCATGCACAGATAGCTACTTTGAGGTACACAGCCTTCAGGGAGCCAACAGCCTAGGTGATTTTCTAACACACATTCAATGATGCCTTAGTCATCTGAGAGCGTGCGCTGGAAGATCTGGTAAGAGATACCTGGCTTTGTGGTGTGGGCTTGGAGAGGTTTCCAAAATGTATTTACAGAAATGCCTTTTGTGCACTCAGGGCAATTACAGCAGAGAACTCCAGATCTGAACCCACCCATTAACTCAAATTTTGCTTGAAGAGCGGGCTTAATTATTCGCTCTTGCTCACACTTTGGAAAGTGTGTTATCACTTCTGTAGGACAGGGGTTGGCAGCCTCTTATGGATGCTATGCCAGAGTGTATTTTTCTTTTCTAAATTATCCGTTAGGTGTGCCAATGCTGGGTTTTGCTGCCTCCCCAAGAGGCAAGATGCCATCCATCTGTGGTATTTTTCATCTGTGAGACTCGGCTCCTGCTGAATGCAGCACTCAAGTGGGAGACAAACTGGGAGCCACTGCTTCTTACGGGTGCCTCTCCAGATAATGCCGATCCCAGCTCCTTCCTCAAGTGTGCCACTCAGAACCTATAAAAAGTGACTGCAGACTCAGCTGTTTATAGTTTCCATTGCACACAAGGGATCTTCAAGTTGCTTTAAGATCACTTTTCTAAATAACTAATACCTTCTTTCTCTCCTTTATTTCCTAGGCTACCCTGTCCTCTAGGTCCTAGTGGGATTCTTGTCCTCTTTCCCTAGACTGGTGTGCTCCATGGGAGGCTTCCTGAAGGATCTTGAGTGACCTTGGAAGAGGTAAGGGACACAGTGGCACTTCCAAACAAAGGCAATAGCAAAAATTATATAGGAGCAAAGATTCCAAAGGTGGAAAGCCTGCAAGGCTCCCAAATATCCTATCAGCATGGCCAGGTATCATGAACTAATGAATGTGCGTGCAGCCAAAAGTCTTGGGTACAAGAAGGAGCACCTTTCCTTTACATGGACACCACACCGTGAGTTTCCACATGCTTTCCCCATGCCAGCTGTGGGCATCTGCGTCTGCCTGAAAGACCCCAGCAGAGACTTTGAAAAGTACTCCCACAGAGGGTGCTTTCCCTCCTCTAAAAGTTCCTTGTGTACCAACAAGGTTATTTCTTCTACTTCCAGAAGCCATTTACCATCAACCATCACGTCCTAAGCAAACGTTCATAAACACTCAAGGTATAAAAATGAGTTAGCTCTTTGCCTGTTGCTAGTGAGACTGACTTCTGCACACACCCCCATACTGAGTCATCACGGATTTAAAGTGCTTCTAAAAAGGTGAAATCCTCAAGCCTGGGAATGAGTTAAGGTGTCAGTAGTTGAAATTGCTCAGTACTGTTAAAATAAGTAAATAAAATAGGTTACTGTGTCTCATTGTGAACAATTAGGTCTAAATACAAGTCACAGTTTCACCACAAATACTATTTAATAACAAATTTCTACCACACTTCATCCAGAGTGTTTTATGAAGCAAGACATTACCTCTGGTTTGTGGCCAGGTAAGAGTGGTACAGAACAGAAGGAAAGAATGTTTTGGCTAAGATCAAACAAAAAGACATGGACGCTAGGCCGTGACTCACAGGTCAGCATCTGAAACTTTGGAAGATGCTTCCTCCAGCACTGGTCATTCATTTTACTTTAGTAGATGGAAGGAAAAATGGCTTCTGCCACATCGTAATTTTAGCTAAACTTGCACAGTTGCACAGAAATACATAAAACTGCAATAAACACGGCAGCAAGTTCCCGTTAGCAAGCTCTCAAATGGGACGTTAACTTTTGATACGTGATGTAAAAAACCATCACGAGAACAGAGATTGAAAGAACTAAAGACACAGCAATACCCTTATCCCTGGTCCAAGGACGGGAAATGGGAAGTTTCTGTGCTTGACTAAGGCAACGTTATCAGCACGGCAGGGACCGCGTTTTAGCAGCACGACAGCAAGCTTCCTCCAGAGCTGGCTCACGAGAGGCCGGCACACACGCGGAGAGCCCCGCTCCGAGTGCGGCTGTTTTCTCTCTGCGTGCTCCAGGGCACAGGTTCTGTGGCAGGAATCAGGAGGTGCGATGCGGCGGTGCTTCCGCCCTAAACGCGAACGTAGCGGGCCCGTGACCCGCCCGTTAGGACTTCAGCGCCCGAGGCGGAGGGCGGCGGGGCCGGGAAGGGCGCGGAAGCNTGGCCGAGCACCCTCTGCCGGGGGCGGCCGGGGATCAGCCCGCGGCTGCCGCGCCCAGCTCCCGCCCCGGCTTG
Source organism: Chauna torquata (assembly GCA_013399475.1). Taxonomy (NCBI): domain Eukaryota; kingdom Metazoa; phylum Chordata; class Aves; order Anseriformes; family Anhimidae; genus Chauna; species Chauna torquata. Next base: position 38,901 of record VXAL01001505.1, on the reverse strand, counting down.
CTGCAGAACGAGCAGGAAAGAGCACGGATTTTACACGAACCCCCTCTTATTTCTGAACCTGTCGCATTCAGGCTCCGCGAAATTGTGAGGGTTAAAAGTTCTTTTTGTAATAGAAGATGATGTTATCGCACGATTGGCGAAGCTCGTGCTGTATGAAAAATACCACAAATAGTGAGACAGGCAATTAGAAGAGTAAAAACACTCCTACAAGTGCCTTCTTGCCAACAGACATCCTCTTCCATTAATTAAGTGAAAGAAGATCATTTTAATAGAAATGGCTGCTGGGGAACAAAGTTCATTCCCACAGACAGCTCTACACTGATACAAATTATGTACTCGTCCCTAGCACAGGACTGGGGGGGGGGAATAAAACAGCCTGCATATAAAATTGTTATGGAAAATAATAGCCCACTCTCCTCTGGTGGCACTAATCCTAAGTGCGAGGCTGCTCACAAATGGCAGCGTCAACAGGATAAGTAACACTATTGTAACGAAGCATTTTCTGCCCAAGTAACAGACTTGCCTTTCTCTAATCTCAGCTTTCCCACATCTTTGCAGGGATCTAAAATATTAAGACCTATTTATAGTGGCTCATGTTTTTAAATTAATTTTTTCCTTTACTGCGTCTGTTTTTAGTGGTTGATTACTGTTTGTTGGACCAGGCAATCCATTGCCAGCTGGCTGCAGGCTTTTATTGGCTCTGTTTTAAGACAACTTGATTTGGAGCTCACAGACGTTACAAGGACAGCAGCTCTATAATGCAGAGCCTTAAGAGAAGAGATAATTAGGACTCAGGTGAAAAAAAAAAAGTGTCCAGTTCTTTGGACCAAAATGCCTGTTTAAGGTATGTAATTGCTGTAGGCTAATATTTAACAGCAGTTTCTCTCTCTTGCTCAGAGCTGGTACATGCAATTAGACCCTGCCCTCTGTCATAGGGTGGATATTGTTTTCCAGGAGCATCTCTTGAAATGGAGGAATGCCACCGTGTAGCAAGTAGCAAATGTATCTTGGGAACTGTATTTCTGCAAGCAGGGCAGGAGGAATGGTGGAAGGACGTGGTGGAGCAGGAATAGAGCTGAGGAGGTGCTGAGAAGGCTCTGGTATAGTCAGGGGGGAGGAGAGGAACATGTTGCAGAGAACAGGAAGAACAATGTGCTGGGAAATGATTAATCCACCCCAAAGGCCCTTGCTAAGAAGTGGTGGGACAAGTTCAATGATTTTTGACAGTCATGAGCTACTTCTGCTCTGCTCTCAACTCCCTCCTTGCTCCTTTCAAGCAGATGTGTTTAAGCACAGCTTCATCCCGTTCCTGCCTCAGAGCCCCTGTCCTTCCATCAGTGTCCCTCATCCCCAGCAGCTCTCGGGCAGTTCCCCCCACGACAAGCACGTTTTACAGCTGTCCTATGCCACTCCACCTCCAGTAAGTGTTTCTCAAGCAAGCAGGAGCAAACAATTCCTGCTGGGGAAGGGGGTGGGAGTCAAGTTTAAGAACTGCTGTTCTGTATCCTGTTTTTTTTTTTTTTTACTACCGGGATTGTTCCAGTTTCCTGCACTGTCTTATCTAGAGCTGAAAAGCCAAAGCTCTCATATTTACTTGCTCTGTGCGTGCCTCAGGTTTCTAATCTGTGAAGCAGACTTTATAAGACTTAAGAAACACAGCTAGGACTATTACAGGGTGGAGGGACAGGAACAGTGTGGTTAAAGGGCTTTCAGTGTCTATACAATTAGTTTCTTTATTTAGTTATCCTGCTTGCATAAGCCTGCGTATGTCACGGAGGGTTTCAGATGACCTTCAGCGTACCATAATGCTACATGGAGTCCACTGAATTGTAAAACAGTAAACTACAGATACTTATATTTTCGGATGATTCCAGATACAAACCTTACAAAAGAATTGTTTTCAGAAAGTGCTGAATACACCCCCCCGCCCCCAATGGCTCAAACTAGACGCTGGAAAGTCTTAAAAGGGAAGAAGCATTTTAATGCTTTTAGTCAGTTTTGAGTTTTAAGAGCTACACTGAAATGCTATAGACTTCTCTTGTAGTGTTTTTGTTTTTGTTTTTTAACTTTTTTTCTTCTAGTGAGCATGAATTCACTTAACTATAGATTATATTAGTGCACTAATTTTAACCCTATGGGTTAAAAAAAATTTAAAAGAAAACATTTACCGTATGGCTTTGGAATGTCCTGTTTTTCTGCACAAAGGTGTGGGTTCTGCATACACAGTGTCCATTATCAGATTGGAGTCTCTCCTGGAAAGATAATTAGAATGCAGCATCACTCACAGCTGTACAGATACAGAACCAGGCACAAGGTTTCAAAACAAAACTCAAGCCCCAAGCCCACAACCCCTCCCCCATAAGGATCCTATTTTTTTGGAAGCTGGAGGCAATGTGGCATTGATCGTGGCGGATTTTTGTTGACTGAAGAGAAGTAGGCCAATTAAGCCTTTATGGGTAAACACCTATTTCATTTTTTTCCCCTGCTCAGTTCTAACTGTAAATTCAGACTCATTCCACTTGACAGTTTCTTTGGAGGTTCTCTCAACTAATGTAGATACGAGAGCAGGAGCGGGCTGAAGAAGCATCCTTAGTTGATTTCCAGAGTTTTTATTTGGACCTAAATATCAAGAGAAAAAAGACTTTTTCAGTGAGATCAGGAAAAGGAAGACGTGTGCTTGGAGATAAAGAGAGATAAAAGCATTCCACTTAAAGACATCCGTGATAGAAATCAAGATGTTCATCTACCAAGTCAGTAATTTCACGGCCTTATGACCGCACAGAGCTTCCGTTTCTATTACCTTTTCCCACACTAAGTGTAAGTGCCAGAGTAATGGCATGGAAGTTCCTTTTAGTTTGTCCAAGCAGTCCAGCCGTTTGGGGAGAAATAACACATGTTGAACTGGAAGATAAAACTCTCTTTAACTTCAGAAAGAGCACAATGGCTCTCCTATAAGTTTAGTTCAGCTTTTTATGGCGCAGCAAGGCCCAGGAGCAGGGCTCTGCGGGAAGCCACGAATTCCCTGTCCGTGGAAGTTTTAAAGACAGATTAGACAAACACCTCTCAGGAGAAGCCTAGGTAGAGCTTATTCTTCTCCTGGCTTAAATGGCCATTTGAGGTGATTTCCAACCCCGTTTTCTAGGATTCATTAGGAGTGAGATCACGGTGACCATACATCCTATACAACGCCTAGATTAACGGACAGGTCATGAGCTTGAAATGCATTTGCTGCTTTTGTTTTGTTTTTTAAAAGCAAGCAGCAGATTTTGGTTAGAAAATTCTTTAAAAATCCTGGCTTTGCATGTTTCACAAGCTAGCATATGCAAACAGCAAAACATTCTAGGCTAAAATTATCTGTACTATCATTAGGAAGCCATAAAAAGGAACATATGGATTGATGCTGGCATAAGAGCAGAAGGGCTTTCCAAAGCTTTGCTGACATGCAGCGATTTCATCCCCAAACAGGAGCGGTTCTGATGCCTACTATTCATTCCTCATTGGGAAGTAAAACTGATGTGACAGGAGATTTGACCTGTGCTTTTCTTGTTGAAAGGGACGTTTAGTGCCGTGACCTATCTCCTGAGGGTAGAGAAAGCTTTTCTTGTATGCTTTGTTTTTGTTTGTTTCCTTTTCTCTTAGGCTTGTGCTTTGCCTAATTATGGAAGAACTATTAATTGTTCTACAGGTATTTGTCAATGTAATTGTTACCTCTGCCTCATTCAAGACAGACTCCCTCATGCTGGGCAGTTTGGAAGCCCGCACCACTTTGATGGCATTTTGTTTTCCTTCTGCTTGGAACAATTAAACTTTTGCCCAAAAATTTTACATGCTTACTCACTTAGGCTTTGCATCCAGCAAAGCACGTTTTGCTTTGGCATCAGCCGATTGAAGTACTCATTTAAAATTCAGTGTGTGCGTAAGTGCCTTGCCAGCTGGAGCCACAGAACTCAGCTGCTGCACGACTCTGCAGCATGCTGGTCTCTGGAAGTTTTGAATTGACAGAGCAGGGCTCATGTAAACACGCTTCCAGGAGCTCTTCAGCACGGGAGTTTGGCCAAGAAGCAGTTTCATGATCACTGGGTTTTGTTTGTCACGACCACAGGGGCCGCCTGCCACCGCATGGTTTCTACATCCCCACCTCGCCTCACAGATGTGCAGGGCTGGCAGCTGCCTCGGGCAGCCCAGACGGCCTCGCTCCTTCTTCCTGGCCTCCCGACGCGGCTGCTTGGCCTCATCCTGGCCTCCCCTCGCCCTGCGCAGGCCTGGAGGCGCGGCAGGGTGGAGGTCAGGCACTGAGGGTGCCAGCGTAGCCTCTGCATCAGATGCTGGCACACGAACGGGCATCTGCAGTGCAGCAGTTTCCCAGTCTGTGCACCGACAGGCTTTCCCTCAGTTTAGCTAACATGTCCATGAAATAAATCCCTGCAGACAAACACCGCATTCATGGATTACAGAGCAGCCCTGTGTCTGTCAGCTGGGATGGGCTTCTTCCGTCTTCTGCAGCTGGCTTGGAGAACAGGAGCGCACGGAGCTGGCAACCAGCCCCAGAGGCTCGAGTTCACATGCACAGCAAGGGCCCGCGCTCGTGGGGCGCTGGGCTGCCCGCACCCTCAAAGCCAACAGGGGCCTGTTCTCACCAGGAAGCAGCATCACATTTAGGCCAGAGCCGCTCACAGAACCAGTCCAGACAAGATTCCCGTGTCCAGTGTTTTCAGTCTGGCATCTTTTGACACCGCTTACCACAAAGCTTTTAATTAATAATAGACTAAGATGCCTGGAGTAAAGACTGCCATTATGAACTGTAAATGCATGCTGTGTCAGTCACATAGAGCACTGTAAGGCTTCTTGGCTCTGTTGCAATATATATACTGACGGTAAGTATGTGACCAATTGTTCTTCTCTCACCTGTTACACAGAAATTACAATGCCCTTCCAGACTACTACATAGAAGTTTTCAAAACAGATGGGACAATTTCAGATTTAGTCTCTAGTAAATATGAATTACATGTTCAAAGAATTCTTTAGTTAGAAAACTACCTGTTTTTAGTATTTGAGAAGTCAGATAATGTTCGAATCTGAACTAGCTTTACTATTTCTGGTACTTCTGTTTCTGCAATTCACTCCATTTGGAGAACTAAAGATTGCTAGCCACAGCCTGTGATCAAAGCGCCAGTGCTGAAAGGAACATCTTGCATAGTCTAGTTTTTAAAATTCTATTTTCAGTATTTACTTTTTTTTTCAATTTTTCTAATTCTGGTACACCGTAGAGGCTAATCCTGCAAATATTTATGTAAGTCAAGCTTTCTGTGTATCATTCATTTGAGCTAAATGGGATTGCTCACTGTAGTAAAGGTGCATATTCTGCAGTAGCATTTCTTTTGGGTTGAAGATAGGAAAAAACTAGTGGCTTCTGCTAGCCAGAGATTTTAAATATTTATATAAAGTGTATATAAATATATAAACACACATACGTAGACACATATGTATGATGATTATTTTAGGTTCTGAGAGAGAAAGAAACGATATTCTAACAGTTGCTTACTGAACTCCACCCAAAAGAATGCTCAGTGAGATAGAAAACAGCAGCATGGTGAGTATATTTTATAGCATAAATGATACCATAGACAATTATTTCCAACAGAACCAGTTACAGCATTAAAAATTATAGATCTTTTAAAACAAGTTTTAAATACGTGGATGTGAGGTCCATTTTCTAGTTTCTGAAAAGCATCCTACAAACAACTTCGTAAGTCTGATTTCCCTTTGAAGCAAGTAGTGCTACCATTTTTACACAAAAAAGAACCGTGAGCCCTCCTGGCTGGGGTGGATATGGGAGACTGAAGCCGATTCCTGATGCTTTCCCTTGTAATTTTCCATAAGCGAGTACAGAATTGTCTGTAGGTACAAGCTTGCTCAGGTGACAGGACTCAGATCCACAAACAGCAGTACACTTCAGCGAGGTACACGTCCATCAGCTGAGCTATGGTAGCTGCTTGGGTGACTCCAGGAGCATTAATCTCAGCTCTGTGTGCCTGTAGAACACACGTGAACAGCTGCTGTGGCTCAGCTGAGGTATGATAAATTCTTAAGCTGAGCTACTTGATCAAGACACAGAGCCCACAGGTATGCGTAAATTACATTTATAGTCCTGGAATGATGAGTTTAGAATAGATACACTCACATACTATCCTCTAGGTCTTCAAAGTGGACAATTGTTTTTTTTTTTAAAGAAAGAACATATTGTTTTAAAAAGAAACATTAGAAGGATCACTGATTTAGAATTATTACTCTATTGAGATGTGGCTGGAAACAGTCCCCAGGATTGCTACTTTATGCACATCCTCTTTTACTTAAGTTACTTCCAACGTGTTTTTGCAGAATGAGAGTGTGAGTGATGAATGGTGCAGTGATGTCGGTTCACTTTGCATGGATCTCTCCAATCTTGTCACCTGGGCACACACTCATGGGACTATATGCAAACAAATCCCAGCCTTGGAAGTTGTGCAGAATGTGGGTCATCCTAGCAAGGACAATTCTGTTCTGTGGATATGTGGAGGTGGACACGCATATCACTGGCCGTGTGGAAACTTACACTTCAGAAGCAGAGAAGAGAATGAAGCTGTAGAAAAGAGAAAGAGGCTAACATCCTGTGAGGCTCCATCAAGGGAAGCTAATTTAGCTGAAAAAAGGATCAGGATAACTTCATCTTTTGAGAGGGCTAGAGCAGACACTCTTGCCACAGGATCATGTAGCAGATCTCCAGGGGTCACTCAACAGAAAGAAGACATAGTCCACATAATACCTAATGAACCAGCACCCAGAGCAAATCGAAAAAACAGCAAACCCATGAAATCATGCTTTGCAGCAGAGCAGCGTTTGTCAATATCCGAAGGTGAAATGAAAACAGACCTACCTACGGTGAAGCTAGAAAGCAATGAAGATGTACAAATAATCTCTGATGATGAGCAGTATATATTGCATGCAGAAAACCAGGGAGACAGAATCAACCAGAATATTATTTCAGTATCACCACCTAAAGATGTAACTGCTGAGGTAGATTTGCAAATGCGTCGTGATCAAAGGACGTCAATTAACAAGCAGCCAGCCACCCACACATCTGGATTTGCTGTCACAGAAAAGCCACCCCTAACTCTTCCCAGTATTCTAAAATCCCCTGTAAGCAATCAAAAGATCCTGGAAAGCAGCTTCTTGAGTCAAGGTCCTCTTAATCCTGCAGAGTTCATAAGTGAAACTTCTAGAGCACGGAGTTCCTCTGGGTCAGCAACACCAAAAAAACATTTAAAATTGATTCCTATCTCCAACACAGAAGCAAAAGCCCAACTAGAGTCGCCTGCCTCTGTGACATTCTTTGAGTTTGAAGCAACTGTAGATGTCCAGCAGCAACTCCACCTGAGCTCTCCTGAGTGTGGCACATCAGGAATAGGCTTCAGTGGGAATGCTACTGAAAACCCAATGGAGGAGAGTAAACCATCGGTATCTGAGCACGCACCTCATCTTTCAGCCTCATTGAGTCCAGAAAGCAAGAATTCAGACCATCCACCTGTATCTTCAAACAAAAGTAAGATAGTCTAGGGTTTGATTCCTGGAAGGGTTTGTGGGCATGTGGGTATGTTTTATTAATCACTTTCCCTAAATATTAAAGGAGGGTGACTTCATATAGCTGCCAAAATCTGTATTGTAGTATCTAAATAAATGCATCTGATTTGGGGCATGCTGTTTCTACCAAAAGGGACTGAAAAGGTTCCTACCTTAAGCAATTATCACTTCAATATATAATGGTATTTACTGAGGTACCCAAATGAAAGCTGGGCCACAGCCAAGTATAAGCTACTCAGTTTGAATACTTTGGTCTTTCATTTTATTTAGTATCACCATATAGTATGTTGGCTGTACTTAAGAGAGAATCAGTGTGAGAAACTGGAACCAAAGATGTGAACTCTGGTCTCAAGAGAAAAAAGCACAAGGAAGTAACTTTTAAAGCAGTGAAACAGAAATTGTGGCTGAAACTAGCTTCACTGAAGTAAATGGCAAAAAATCCTGGAGACTGCAGTGGGACCAAAGCTTCAATCCTGCATACTAAACTGGATGACCTAAACAAATTGCTTTAGTACATTTAAGAATTTTAGTCTTTTCGTATGTGCTATCCTTGGAATCCTTGGAGTGGGTGGGGAATTGTAATTTCTCAAACAGTAACTTGCAGGATACACTGCTTACTAGGGAACTTCCAATACCAAGGCTAAGTCATGTACAAAGCATATTTTAAATGATTCCTTGTCATAAGAATAGCCTAGCTAGTGGCTGTCTTAATCCTGCTGTAAAACAGACACTGTCTGCACAAGAAGGAACAGCTGACGTACAGTCTGCGGACATTATCAAAATTATGCTAGTCTTTCGCAAGTAGTGGGGAAACCATCAATAAAATTGATTTATTTAATAAATGATGTTTTAGGACAGATGTGTGCAATACACTGGAACCTTAATGTCAGGTTATAACCTGGTTAATACATTAAATAACACGTGTTACTTAATTTAATGATTAAACACCTGAAATAAAACGCAAACGCCCAGGTTTTTAAAGATGCTATAGTAGACCCACAAAATTTGCATCTATAATGATTTGCATGCCTGCAGGAGGTATTTCACATTAATATGAAGTAAACTGCTGCCTAGTCAGTTTTATGTTTTTGTCTGCTAGTGTCTAGGTATAAACATTGAGGCAAATTTTGAAAATTTAATTCAAAAACTCAGAGCATCTCTTTTCCTTCAAGTGGCTTAATGGCTCCATCTAACTGAGAAACAGCCCCTAACAGCATGCGTCCCACTTCCACGTGCTCAGTATGAGAATCCCCCCATCATATTCCCCAAAACCTGTTCTGTGCCCACACGGCCCAGCCCCACGGTCGTGCCGGTGACCCCTCGTGCCGTGGGAGCTCCGCAGTGCGAGGCGCACTGGGTGGCAGAGCTGCTGTGGCACTGCCCCGCGGCCGGGCTGGGTGCTCCGCATTGCCAAGGCTCCTCCAGCTGCAGGGCAGGGCTGTAAGCTCCCCCCAAAACCTGTTGTGCTGCACCAGACTGTTATACCTATTTCTTTACTGAAGTGACCACATGCATCTCAACTAGCCCTAGCATTAAACAGCAATAGTCTACTGCAGGTTTCTGCAGTGCAGGAGGCTGCACAGCATCCTTCAAAAGAAAGCACATTACTGAAACAGCATTTTGGGTTGCTGTGTTACACAATGGGTGTATGCTTAAAGCACCATTAGTATTCCTGAATATACTCAGTGTGGCTATGTAAGGAATATGAATGTCTTTAACAACTGTACAAACTGGCACAGTTGTTTTTTGTGAACACTATTTGACTATTCTTTTTGTAATTGACAACATACGTTATCAGAAGGGACTGGGAATTCATCTGGGAATGTCTGTGCAATTGCTGTTTCTTTCAAGATAAATGGCTTATGGCTCAAGTGAGGCCTCTGCATGTATTGATTTACGAGCCATTCATCTCTACACATAGATCAGTCAATAACAAAGGCAAAATACCAAAACAGCAGCACAGGGATCAGTAGAACCTACCTCAATCTAGCCACAGCATTTTAAGATAACAACTAAGCGTGTACAAAATAACTTGGTGTAAGAAAGGGAATTTCGAGATGTTGGCTCTAGAACCCTTTTTAATCTACCCCTCCTCTTCTTCTGACTGGAAAAGTCACAGGCGAGCAGATGGAGCTTTTCAGCAATCCAAAGAATTAATTTCCCATGCTACACCAAACTAGGTAGATGTGGTATTGCCATAGCAACTTGAGAAAGAATCCTGGCAACCCTTTTTTAAAAATATACTTTTACTCATCTTTTTCTTCTTTCTTACTGTTCACCCCTAACTTTTGTTTATGTTTTTATTTCACAATGAGAACTCTCCTGCCCTGGAGAGGTTTTAGTGCAGAGGAACACTTTGAAATATGTTTTACATAATGTCTGGTGCAGCACTTTGAACATGTGAGATGGATGCCACTTAGTTCTGAGGCAGATCACAGGATCCACGTACAGGCCAACTCCCATCTATTCTAACAGAGCAGAGTTTGGCCCCTGCAGTCACCATAAAATGCATGCCAGAGTAGTTGCAAATTGCTGAAAGTGTGTCAAGTCCATTCTGGATTGCTTGAGCTTCACAGCCAACACTGCAGGCACAGGACTGCAGCGACTGGTTATGTGCGTGGTCTCACAAGCACACTCTGAGAACCAACTCCAAAGTCAGCCAGGGTGAAATTCAGTCCCTTACCAATGTAAAGACAAGCCTCCAATGACAACTCTAGTTTCCAGTCCTATATTACTGTCCAAGTCCATAAAATTTGCACCAATGCTTTCCATGTTGTGAATTCCATGATTCGATTCAGTGATGAAATCTCATTAGGAAATCATTCTCTCCCAATTAAAAAAGGTTCAGAAAAAGAATATCTTAAATTTATCTAGATGGTAGCATGCAGATTTACCAGTCGAGTGGGAAAGAACAAGGCAGGAGGCAGTCCTTTCCCTGTCTAGACTAGTGCTATCAGGTGGTGTGGGCTGGCTGTCTGAGAACACAAATCAAAAGCAAACCTTTAAAGGAAGGGGCTTGTGACAGTCTCATAATCTGACTTGTTTTAAAAAGGAAGGTGAACATTATTGTGCATCTCCTTTTATTTCACTGATCTCCTTGCTAGTTCTTGCTGTCCACAATGCTGTTTCTTATCTTTTAGATGGGTTGAGGAAGAGAAACCGTAATGCTGGTGACATAAAAATTTTCAGAGACTGGCTGGTTTTACATTGCCCTTCTGAAATGCGTGAGATCTATAAGCTGCCACCTGAAGACCTCAATAATTACCTAGCCTTGTTCTACAGTTCTGCAAAGAAACAGAATGGCATGGATTTTTCTGCCAGTTCTTTGTACTTCTTTCAGAGCAGTATAGACAGATACCTCAAGGATCACAATTATGAGTACAGCGTTGTTAAAGGACTGGAATTCAGAGCATCTCAGGAAGCCTTAAAACTAAAGCGTCAGCATCTATCTCAAAAAGAGAGAGAGGGAGAGTGGAGTATTTTGGAGAACCTGACAGATGAAAACGTGGATACCCTTCGTCAGAAGGGGCTGTTAAGTCAGATGACCCCTCAGGGCTTTTTGCACCTGATGCTCATAAATATCATTAGGGGCTTTGGGGCAAGTACACACACTCAGAGCCAGAACCTGTACTGGGGACAGCTTGTGCTAAGAAAGGATGAGGCAGGGCTGGAGTACCTGGAGTGGAGGAATGACCTTAGCGCAGAGGAAGCTACAGGGGAATCAGTTCCACATCTCTTTGCCAGACCTGACAATCCAGATAACTGTCCGATCCAAGATTATAAGAAGTATGCTAAGAAGAGGCCACTGGATATGCTTCATGACTACGATCCACTTTATCTGTCTCCCAAACCTATGTACTCCATGTGGGACCAAGTATGGTACTGTAGAAAATCACTGACAAAAGCCAAAATGGAAAAGATGTTGAAAGCTATTATCCAACAAGTCAAAGGATCTGAAAAGAAGTCCAAGAAATAAAGGTATCCACTTCATTTCTGTTGTGCCACTTTTTGATAGGAACATGTTTCAAAGTAGCGTTTGAAAGGTTTAAGTGGCAATATTTAGTAGAGGTTGAAGAGAACGTCCTTCTCTGCAGTTTCACCTTAGAACGTCATCTACAGATTTGCATTACTTTAGCTTTCAGGTGAAGTGAAAAACTTCTGTTATTCCTTCTGTTAACAGAATTGATAATTCAGTAAGTTAAATAAATATGAAAATTTTATTTTTACAAATGTGAAAACAAGTTAATATTCTACTGTATTATTAATGACATGATAGAATAGCTACCATTAACAGGGAGAGGGCTCAGTAGCTGAATAACAAGCTGCACTTGTAGTTAGGGGAGCTGACACCTGTGAACTGTATTTAGTCTACTGTATAACAACCTATCATAAAAAGATGAATAGCATGAGTTAGTTCTGGGGTGGAAGGAAAATGATGAAATACCATGTTTGCCAGCTGGGAATGCTTTCAACAAGGTTTATGTCATTTTTCTTAGTGAAAGATTTGTAAATTTAAGAAGTTCTGACTGTGTTTTTAAAAGTTACTTAAAACATCTGACAGTGTTGAAAAGTTTTATGGTGTTTTCCCCAGAGCGCTAAATATAGTCACATAAATAGGCTTTGGTAGATGTAGTCAACTTCTTTCAGCTGTTCAATTGCTATTCAGTCAATATATTCTCTTACAGTCCAGTCAAGTTGTTGCATTGAATTGTTGACATATTCTAATAAAGTTTTACTTAATACTGTTTGTCTGTTCTAAAAAGATGAAGCCAGTAACCCTAAACTAGCAGGTAACAATTTCCCAAGACACCAGCACGTTTGCTCCTGGTGCTCTGGTTTCTCCTGCTGTAAACCTCTCAGTACTCAGAGCTACAGAGCTGACCCTGGGTAGGCTTTGGGCAGTTTGAAATTCCGCTGAGCCTGCATTCATGGTTTCTTAATGAGGTCTTTGTGGCCAAAGCCTTTGCCAGAACTGGCCCTGTTAAAGCAAAGTTTAGTATCACCAAATAACTTATAGATACATAAAGAGCCATAAAAGAGAAACTCACTTTAATCAAATGCTCAGAGGGAGTCTTCCAGCTTTCCCCACACTGTCGGTCACAGTCTGCATTATTAGCGCAGCAGCCATAGCTGGAGGAACCTGCCAACCTTTAGTGCCCAGGTCAGAAACCAACCACCCGGCGACACGTGCAGCTCTGCTCCAAACAGCTTGCAAACAGGTGCTGAGAGCCAGGGCAAGCCCTTTCCTACAGGGCTTGGCTTTACTCACATTGAATGAAATAAGATAATAGTCAGATCAGGCTTTTATTTCCTCTGTGCTGATCTATTTAGTCCACACCCCAAAGCCTGTTAATGAAAGGCTGCTACCTCAAAAATCAGGTGGCACAGCTAGTCAGCAGAATTCACTTAATCCTTTCACAATCACGCTGGCATCTCTTGGTTCTCTCTGGGTTGCTACAAGAAAAAAAAAAAAAACACGAAGCAAACAAGCCAATAGGCACCTGCCGCCCCCACACTGCTGCAAGCGGTGGGAAGCAAAGCTCCCAGACGCAGAGATCAGTCCTCGTCCGGCACGGCTGGTTCCGCAGCCCTCCCCGTTAGCTCCAGCTGCTCCCTGCGGCCTTTCCTCCGGCTCAGCTCTGCTCTCGGGGCTGGGGCTAAACGGCTGAACCGCACGGGCTGTCCCGTCACACGCGGGGCTTGGGGGCTTTGCCGAAGGAAACAATTCGGTAGCACTGAGATCCTTGTACAACAGGCTCGCCCGAAAGAGAGCCTGAGGAGGGAAAGAAGTCCTCACTCCTCCTGTAAGCCCTGTGCTTTCCAAGTTAACACACCACTAGTACGGGGAAAGTCACTTGCCTCTTTGTAGGTGGGACACCTATGGATCCCTTTTATTCATGTCTTACAATGTTTCTAAGCTACATTTCTGGTCAATTGCACTTCAAACAAATGAGTAGCATCCTGTGTAGATATGCTAAATTAGATCTCATCAAGGGTTTAATTGCTGCTCACAGAAGAAAAGATCAGCCAGAGAACAGTTTCGTTTTGTAAAAGCAAGGACCTAGTATTTTCAGAAATTTTGAATAACTGTCCCAGTGCATGTCACAGCAGCTCAAAATGTAAACATCATCTTAAATAATTAGGAAATTACCCATTGTAGGCTGTTGCTAGGAGCAGCATCTTCTGCAAAAAGGGCTTTTGAAAGATCTCAGTCAGAGGACTGAGCACACTTTCACTTTGAAAAAAGGATAAGAGCAAAGTGGTATTCCAGTCTCTATTTCTATTACATGTTAATGACGTTCAATTAAAACAAATTCAGTTTATCAGCAGGAAGATGCCTTTTTAGCTTCCTACAAAAAATTCCCTGAGAGATCTAAGGATTGATTTTTTATGACTGAAATCAGGATAAAAACACTTGTAAAAGTTTTTGTTTTTTTAATGAAATGCACTTAAATATATATTTGGTGGAAATGGATTTCTAGGAACATTTCTTTTCTGCAAGAAGCGCGACTGAGTGCTCTCGGCTTGCAGCTGCCCAGGAGCCTCTCCAGCTCCCTGGGGCCCGCAGGGCAGGAGCTGCTGGCGGGCCCGCGCCCCAGAGACCTGGCCGGGCCCGTTCCCACGCCAAACCTCTCCTTTCTGCTCTCTCTGCACTTCATTGCGGGGCCCAAGAGGAAAGCAGAAACACTTGGGATAATCCAGCAGCTACGCACCTACTGTTCATCTTTGCATCTCAAGAAAAAACAATTGCTTAGGGTGGAGACCCAGATACAATGAAGGAAAATTAATTTGACCAAGGTCACAGGTTAGACAAATGGCGGCAAACCCCGGGTCTGCCTCCTGCCCTCCCCGCCTGCTCCCGGCCAGCGAGCTGTGCTGCCGCCTGGGCGCGCGGCTTGGAGCCGGCGGGGCCCGGGTGCTGCACGCCCCTGTCCTGGCAGGGCCACGGGGCTCTTCGGCTGCACGGCAGAAGCTGGGCAGCGGCACAGCCAGCTCTGCGCAGGGCTTGGCACCGGGAGTCACAGCAGGGCCCTGCTGGAGCCACCAGAAGCAATTTCATCCTTGGTAAGAGAAGCAAACACTTGAGGGCTTCTGCAAAACCATTTTCTTTTCCTCTTTCTATATGTGGGATTTCAAACCCCTCTGCACTGTCAGAGACCAAAGGGGAAGCAGCAGAAGAGAACCTGCAGTACCCATGAGCAAGTCTGCCAGCACTTCTCCTTCAGGCTGCTTCTTGAGCAGAGGGCTGGTGGAACTGAGCTCAACAGCACTGCAATAAACGAGGTCTCATGCAATGTGCAGTGCTCGCGCCTGCCTCCACGCTGCGGAGCGGCCCCATGCGAGTCCTCAGCCTCTCGGCGAGGCACCACTGGGGAGACTCTGGAGCTGCAATGCCAGGGCAGGTGGTCAGGAGGATCAGGGCCCGCTGCCTTCGCTCCTGTGCTGGGACTCAGCTTCCAAAGCTCCCATGTAACTGGGAGTCCAAGCTGAGCTGCTGCCACGCTTCAGAGCATTGCCTCAGCAGAACTGCTGGGGTAAAGGCAAAGTGCTCCATGGCGTTTCAGCGCGTTTCCTCCCAGGCAAGTGGAGGAGCAGCCTCGCCAGCAGCAGAACGCTGCAGAGACGTAAAGCTCGGGTGACGCTGCTGCCCTGCCTTTCACCAGCAGCTCAGCAGAGGCTTCAGAGCCGCTTTGCTGCTGACCTTCCTCTCGCACCACCAAAGCGGAGCAAGGCCGAGGGGGCTGCAGGCCAGAGCCTCCCACGCGACACGAGGCCCGCACGGCTCATCTGCAGTGCTTGCTTCAGCTTTGCTTCCCCCAGTTCAAATGCCACCCAAGCCCAAGGCTCCCTTGCCCCTCGGTGCCGACTGCGCTCCTCCTTCCCCGGCCCTGTCCTCCTAAAACACGGGCGCTCGTTTCAAACACCGGCTGCAGAACCAACGGAGCGTTTGGGCAAACACAACACACCAGGAAGAATGAGGGAGAGTAACGACTCTTTAATAAATTAGCAAAGTAAACAGCATTAATATGTTATATATCACTGCGCCTCAGCATCTCACTTGACTTAATCAGAAACCTCCATTTCCCAGTTTGATGTTGATCCGAAGGTACACATCAGCCCAGGCGCCATCCTAGGTGAGACTTGGTGTTGTAGTATCTGAAGACCTAAAACCACTTGGAAATAAAACATCCTTTTTTTGTAAGCCAGAGACACAGCTCGCAACGAGAAAGAAGTTAAATTACCGTATGATTTCTCTTCATCTAGCTGTCTCCTTGCAGAAGTAATTAAAAGAAAGTGATCTGATTTTTGCCCTCCTTTAAAAAAAAAAAAAACTACCTCACCTCAAGGGGAAGGAGGGGAAACAAATGAGCACATTTAATTGACTGGAAGGATCATCTGTTATATTAAAAACTGATGCGATTCGCAATGCACAAGTCTCTGACTGCCATGACCACCAGGAGCGGGGCTCACCCGGAGTTTCGGGCGCCTCTGCCGAGCCCCAGGACGCGCCCCATGCGAGGCCGCCGGCCCCGGGCTGCTCAGTCCTCATCCCGCGCGTACAGCCCGGCCTCCCAGCGCTGCGCCAGGGCGCTCTTGTGCCGCGCCACGCGGGTGCTCTCCACCACCTAAGGGGACCAGAAAATGCAATTTCTTTTCATAAGAATTTTTTTTTTTTAAATGAAGTGATCTTTTTCTGCATGACTTGCCCCCCCAGCCAGCGCCCCCACCCTTGACGTTAAACACCCAGGCTGCCGGGGCGGCCCCATGCACCGCCTGCCCCCCCAGCCGCTGTGGGGCTTCACCACTTGGGGTGGGAGCAGCGGCCCCGCCAGCCCCCCCGCTCCCTGCCGCCCCAGGCAGCGGGACAGCCCCAGTGGGGAGCCCGGGCAGGAGAAGCCCGTGGAGCTCCCCAGAGCCCTCAGGGATGGCAAGGACCTTACCTCCGTGTTGATTTTGTCCATGGGTCCGAT
>VXAL01001505.1:0-22278 GCA_013399475.1 Chauna torquata | reverse complement strand
ATACTGGGGAAAGGGAAGGAAAAAAAAGGTTCAGAAAAGCAGCCTGAGGGAGATGCCGGGGGAGCTCGACCCAGCCGAGCGCAGGCAGCGCACGCGCAGCCCGGGGCCCCCCGCCTGCCCTTGCCGGAGCAGGGCCCTCTGGGCCAGGACCCCCAGCAGGCGCGGCCGCTCCCTGCACCATCCCGCCCGGGCCCTGGTGCCACAGCCTGGGGGGGCACCGTCCCCAGGGGCAGGGCCGCCGCCGGCGCCAGGAGAGCCCACGCTACGGCCGCTGGCCGCGGGGCACCTTGCCTCCCTGGCCGCTGCCACGCTCGAAGTGCCCCAGTGCGTGCTGCGGGCCAGGGCACTCACCGTGCCGTCTTCCTTCGTCCTCCTCCTCCTCTCCTCGAAGGGGCTGGAGCGAGCCGAGTCAGGGCTGAGGCTCTCGGTGCTGTCCTGCGCGGGAGCTGCCACTCGCAGCGGGGTGAAGGACGACACCAGGCCCAGGACCCCCGTCTGGTGTGAGGCGGGGGTGAAGACCGGGGAGCCGGACACTGCGTAGCTGCCGCTGGCACCTGAGGCGGCTTGGAGAGAGAGAGAGACGCTGGGGTGCAAGGGCTGCGAGGACCGCGCTCCGGCGGCTGGAGGTGCCCACAGCAGGGCAAGGCGCCTGCCCCGGGGCCGGGCCTCCCCGGGAGGTCCAGCAGCCTTGGTCTCAGCTGGTCCCCATCCGGGTGCCAGCCTCAGATTTTCAGCACCAAGGAAGGGGAAATGCATGAGCCGGGCACTTCTGGGCCCCTCCAGCACTGTTTTCTGGGATAACATGTCGCAAAGTCATCAAAACCGGAGCAGCTCTGGAATCAAGGGCAGTGCCGCCCGCACTAAGCCCATCCCTCATCGGCGGCAGCGCTTCCTCCACATTTGCTCCCCCCGAGCAGCCTGGGCTGCGGCCAGCTGGCTCCAGGGACTTCACATCGAGCGCTTTTGCTTGCTGGCCACAGGATCAGTGTCTAACGAGAGACATTTCTTGCAAGACAGCTGGCTGCCCACACACAGGCCCTTACCGGCACCTCAGCAAGTCCCCGCAGGGAGGGACTTGGGCCCCTCGCCCTGCAGCCTCCCCTGCTTTCCGGACTCTTCCAGGCAGGGACGTGGTGCTTTCAGCCCGTGACTGTTGGCTGTTCACTGTGATCAGTGCGGCGGCCACCCTCGCCCTTACAGAAGGGCCGGGGGTGCGGCTGGGGCAGCTGCTCAGAGCCACAAAGAGCAGGGGCAGCGCTGCGCCGCGGTGGCTCTGCCCCGGGGCCTGACCCTGCCCGCCCTGCGCCTGCGACGCTTTTCCTCCCCTTACCTGAGCTGTGGCGCGAGTGGGAGCCCTCTCTGGGGAAGCCGTCCTCACTGACCAGAGAGGAGCCATCCATCAGCTGCCGCCTCCTCCGCTGCTCCTGCAGCTCCTCTTCCCGCTGCAGGTCGCTCTGGATCTCCTTCTCGATCAGCGCCGATGTCTGAGGCTTCCACGTCCTCAGCGTGTACTGCTCATCCCGGCCGTCCTCCCCATCCAGCCCTTTCTCCCGCCTTAGCGGGTTTTGCGTCCCCATGTTGTCCACAAAGGAGATCCCGGGCTTCCAGAAGGGGAAGGAGAAGTGCTCCTTGCGCAGGACGCCCGTTCCCGCGGGGCTCGGGGTGGAGCCGGAGCTCTGCGCGGCGCCGGGAAGCCTTCCTCCCTGGGAATCCTCACGTGCCCATTTGCTGTCGCTGGCGGAAACGTGCTCATGCATCAGGGGCTCATCCCGACCCTTCTCACCAGCGGCCACCACGAAGCGCGGCTGGGATGCCTGGGAGTGCGTCAGGTTCACAGTGTAGGTGGAAACAGCTTTCCCAGCCCAGGAGTCTTCTGTGGGGCGGGAGCTGTGGCTCGAGGACTGCTCTGCTGCAGACTCATTGATCCAGCTCCTCCGCTCGTCTGCCTTTATCGCGGGGGCCAGCTTCTGCGGGGGGGTTTCCTCCTGCTCGAACACCTTCTTGCGCTCATCCAGCTCCTGCTGCGTCCCCCGGTCGTACAGCCCCAGCAGCCTCCCTTGCCTCTTCAGATCTTCCTCACGCTTGGTTTCCTGCTCTATTTCCCGCTGGACATAAAAGGAAGTGCGGCCTTTGTCCTTCCCTTTCCTGCCCGGAACAGGAGACACGTGCTTGGAGAGGAGAGGCTTGGTCTGGATTTCCACCATCTCACTGCTTAAGGTCAGCCGCTGGATCCCCCTCTCTTTCCAGAGGTTCTCCTCCCTCTCCAGCGCCATGCGGATTTCCCGCTCAATGGGTGTCTCATTGCTGGCCTTCATCTCCTTGTCTGGGCCGTTGCTGCTCTCCCTCACTTCCACAAGGCCGTTGAAGACTTCGCTGGACATGCTCCCATTGCTGGTGTATCCTACATTGCCTTCGTTATACATTTCACCCAAGCTGGAGTCCAGGTCATCTCTGGACGACGCTTTAGTCAGGCTGGATATTTTCCCCATGGGATATGACCTTTCAGCGTCATCCCTTCCATGAGCATAAACCTGCTCCTTCACGGGTGTCTTGTAGGACACATTATAAACCTGGTAAGCTGTCTTGTCTGTCCTGCTCTGGCTGGGCACACCAGCGTTACCGTAACCTCTCTCAACCTTCGTGGCAGTCTCGGGACTTTGCCACTCTTGCCTAGAGATTTTTGTCATCGACTCTGGCCTCGGAGACATGGCCTGCTGCCCTGGGCTGAGCAGAGAGCCTGGGCTGGTCTTCTCCAGCATCAGGAACTGCTGCCGCGCGGCGGTGAAGTTAATCTGCTCCCTGTCTACGCTTTCAGGGTCGACAGGCGTTGCTGCCCTCCCCGAGGAAGGCTTGTCAAAGCAAATGGCAAAGCTGGTGGTGAACGTGCCCTTATGCTTGCCTTCCCCCTGGCTGCCCACACCCATGTTTATGGAGCTCAGCTCGTCCATGGAGCTCCACCTCTCGGCCATGGTGGAGCTCTTCCTCATCACCTGGCCCCGGATCACCTCCTTCCTCTCATCCTCAAGCTCCTTTGCTTTCTCGGGTGAGATGTTTGGTGGAAGGACCCTGTACTGTTCCTGCTCATCGTCTTCATAAAGCTTCGACGGCTTCCTCTCACCTCTGTAAGCTCTGAGGTCGTACAGGCTTCCTGACTGCACCACCTCCAGCTTGGACTCCCTGTCTGGGGAAGGGGTCCAGACATCTTTTCCACTGTCCAGGAAATTTGAGGGCGACTTCACCCTCGTTTTCCACTCATAGCCATTTTCCACCTTCTGGCTGCTGTACTGAATGGAGCCAAACACATCATCGTCGCCATCTGCAGGCATGCCGGCTTGGTAAGCGTCGTTATGGTCATGTTTGTGCGTGGTCTGCGGGAACTGGAAGACCAGGTGCCTGGTGACTCTGTCCATCTCCTGGGCAGAGTCAGCGTCCAATCCTCCACCAACCTCTTCCTGGAGCTGGGGACTCTGCTCAGCCTTGCGGTCACCCCCGGGCTCACCTAAAGATGTCCTGAGCAAAGGGCAGGATCTTGCTGGCCCTGCGGAGAAAAGCTGTCAGGAGAGGCACAAGGAGCAGAAGTCGGAGCAGCGCAGCTCCCTCCCCAACCCAGTGCTGTTGTCCTCGGCCACAGCGGCACTGCTGTGGTGACTGGGCAATACCTGTGCCCACAGGGGAGACAGCACTAATGCAAAATAAAGACGTCTTAGAAGTGATTTGCTCCATTTACCCAGAAATGGCAGTTCTTGCTGGTCAACAGTGAGGGCACGAAACACCCTTTGGTGTTTCCAAAGGGAACTGCCCAAAAGCCAACATCCACATCCCAGCCCCAGCCCCCTCCGCATCCCTCACCATGCTCACACAGACCACAGCCTCGTGTGAGCGAAGCCAAACCTCCCCGTACCCCCAGCACTGCCCGCTCTGCGAGAGCTGGGCAGCAGTGCCCTGTGCTGCGAGACCGCGGGCTTTGGGTGGTTCCACGCCTGGCACGGCCACGCAGGCCCTCGGGCCCTGTCCCCACGCAGCTTCTGCTTGCTCTGTCCTCACGCTGGCCGTGGGTTTCGGCACACACCCACCCTGGGTGGCACCGGCTGCGTGAGCTCATGGCTGCGACAGGTGCTGATGACATCATGCCTACCTCTGCCTGGAATTTCTCCTTGCGTGTTTATGGGAAGGAAGCTCCAAGTAGCTGAGATTATTGAAACAGTGATGATCATAAAAAATGGTTTCATGGCTCATAAAAAACAGGGGACTTTAACCCACTTATCACACAAAGCGGGAGTAGACTCCTGCCCTGACCTTGGTGTGGATCCTCCTGCTGCTAACTGGGCCATAGCTGGGTGCGAAAGTGGGAGCCCGGGCAGGGAGGGGCGGCACCGGCAGCAGGGAGTGACCCCAGCCCAGCCTCTGGGCCAGCGGGACACCGCAGCCCCGCGGGAGCCAGGCGAGGGGTGCCTTCTCTCCCTCCGCTGTGGCCACTACCTGGCCACTGCTTCCTCAGGCAGGTCAGGGAGCTGCAGCCATGCCTCCCCTGCAGCGATGCTGCTGCAGGCGCTGCCTCCGCAGCTGGGGCTATTTCAGCCTCTCCCAGGAAGGGGAGCACCTGGGTCTGGGCAGCGCTGATGCCATTAGGGGCAGCTGGGGTGTCCCAAGGTGCAGGGCGATGCCCTCACACAGTTTAACCCTGCTGTCTTCAGCAGTAAATGGGTTGGGTTCTGCAGGAAAATGCCATTTCCAGCTGCTCTATGCCCAGCTGAATTCCCATAACCTCTTCATTTTTCTGCCTGTAATTCATTATTGCTCTTTTAGTCAGCGGTGACCCAGGTAATGAAAACTTGCTGTCTGCCCACGTCTAATCATGTTTGGAGGGGGCAAAAGTCCTTGCTGGGAGGGCTGCTGAGTGCTGGCTGCTGGCAGCAGGCGGAGAGCGGGGCGAGGAGACAAGCAGGGCTGTTACCAGGACAGGCGGCACCACGGCACCCACTGGCTGCCCTGGGCCTCCCGCCTGCCATCGGACACGCGTCAAGTGTTTTCCAGGGTCCCCCACGCTTGGGATTCCCGCGGTGGGCATGGCGCGTCACTGTCGCTCCAAACGGTGCCGGCCCGGCAGCGGGTGCGCCCAGCAACAGCACCCATCTGCGAGGGGCAAGGGCAGCATCACCCCAGCTCTCGGCTGCGTCCCTGGGCTGCCTGGGCTGGGGTGCCTGGCGGGTCCTGAGGCCCCCGTGCAAACCCAGTGCCGAGATGAGGTGGTGCCAGCACCAGGGGAGATGCAGCAGCATCCGGCCTGCCTGGCCCCCGTGTGCTCTGTGCCGCTCATCCACATGCCCCGTGCAAAGGGGCAGATGCACTCCCAGACGTGCCGGCATGTCTGGGCTGTGCAGAAGCGACCCAGCGTGCTGCAGGCAGCCCCTGCGCCTGCACCGCAGATAGGGCCGGGGTGCGCACGCACCCCCTGCGCCCGCCCGCTGCACAGGCATCAGTGCCCCCGATGCTGGGAGGTGATGGCCGCCCCGAGCCCTTGCTCCTGCCCTGCCACGCTGCACTTACTGTCCTGGAGCCATCGGCGTGGGGGTCCCCATGCCCCAGGGTGGCTGCTTGGGGCACCCAGCTGAGCTGCGTCCTCCAGGGAGTGGCTTGGCCGGGCGGTGGTGGGGTGCGGGTGCTGCCAGGGGCGGCCCGGGGCTGCACGGCCCTGATAAGCTCAGCCAGCAACCGTGGAGGAATTCCAAGAATTCAGCCGGCTCATCGCTGGCCTGGGTTCAATGACCCATTCCCAGCCCCCCCACGCCACCCATCGCCTTGCTGCTGCTGGCTCCCACGCCTGCACAGCCTCCGCGCTGGCCACCGAGGGCTGCCCTGGGCCCGCAGCCTGCGGTACGCACCAACAAGCCAATGCACCAACACACCAGCGTGCCCGTGCGTCCGTGCACCGATGAGCCGAGGCAGCAGTGTGCTGTGCAGCAATGCAGAAACACACCCGTGCACCAACGTGTTGGTGCGCTAGTGCACCAGCACACCTTCCTCTGGGCACCCTCTGCCTTTCCACAGACACAACTGCAGCGCTGAAGAGCCCTGAAACTCCAAAGAGAGCTCGCATGTTGGCTTCTCTCTTCTCCACCCCTGCCCCCGGGCTCTGTAGCTGGGTTCCCCCCACTGAGGAGCACAAACAGGGCTCAGCTGTCCCAGGGAAGAGCTTGCGCTGCTTCCCTGGGTGCAGGCAGCACCTGGCAGGGAGGTGGCGTGGGGGCAAAGCCAGTTTGCCACCAGCATCCCTGCTGCTCCGTGAGCCACGCCAGCGCAGGGCTGGCCCTGAGGGGTGCAGGGTGCCTGCTGGGAGCTCTGTGGAGGAGCCCGCGGGCTGAGCAAACAGGCAGGGAGCTGCCGCTCCAGTAGCTCTCACTCTCCTGTTTACACCGCAGGGCCTCTCCTGGCCCAGCTTTCCCCCGTGCCAGCTGCCTGATAACCCCGTGTTTGCGCAGGCAGGGCTGGGGCGGGTGCCCTCGCTGGTGTGGCAGCCTTGGTGCTCCTGGCCCCACCAGCCCCCTCATCCCTCATCCTGCCCTGGGGACCAAAGCAGCCCCCGCCAGCAGGGACCAGCCCCTGAGCCGGATACGGAAACCTCGGGCCATTGTATCTGCCGGGCCGAGGACAGGACTGCTGCACGGTGGCTGTGATGCTCTCGGTGCCCTGGGCCATGGCTGCTGGAGCCTGGCAGAGCAGCAGCGTCGCCAGCAGCTCTGCCCAGCACCCAGCACCCAGCACCCAGGGCCACCATCTCCTGCCTGGCACCAGGCATCACGGCTGATCTGGGTGGTGCCCACCCTGTGCCGCCGTGCTCTGTCCTTTGCTGTGCTTGCATCTGGGGCAGAACGTCCCCGTCCTCATCCTCTGTGCCCCTACCACAGCCTCGCACCCCAGCAGCCCCGCTCCTTCTGCACAGCCCATCCCGGCCCAGACTGCCTGTCCTGGGCCAGAGCAGGGCGTGGGGGTGTAAGCCCCACTCATCCCAGCTGTGGGGCACCGGGAAATCCCACTTACCCCTGCCCGGCCTGTCAGTGCCCCGTCCCACTCTGCAGCTCTGGTGGGAGAGTGCCCGGCACCTGCTCGCCGTGGGGATGGTGGCTTTGGAGCAGCCACCTGCGGCCGTGCGTTTCCGGGAGGGAGCACAACGCCTGTTTTACCGTGGGGCTGAGACAAAGTCCACGCCAGCGGCCGTGGAGTGCCGGCGAGCACCACACCCTGTGGTGGGTGCGGATGTGTGTGCACAGCCCCGAGGCTGGCACGGGGCAGCTCTACGAGCAGGCAGAGCTGGGGCCTGGCTGCCCAAAACGAGCCCTAGGATCCCGGGCACGTCCTGGTGTCAGTGCTGCCCGCTCTGAG
Organism: Chauna torquata; assembly: GCA_013399475.1. Taxonomy (NCBI): domain Eukaryota; kingdom Metazoa; phylum Chordata; class Aves; order Anseriformes; family Anhimidae; genus Chauna; species Chauna torquata. Next base: position 14,898 of record VXAL01001505.1, on the reverse strand, counting down.
CCCAGGCTGGGGTGAGCTCCATGGGACCCCCACCAGCCTGGCGCTGGGCAGAGACCCACGGCCACACAGCAGTGGCCCCAGGGGGCCCTGACCCCAGCACTGTCCCCTTGGGACAAGCAGGAACCCAGGCTGCCACATCCCCTTCACCTGTGCATGCCCGCCAGAGTCACACCAGCATGCCTTTCCTCCCAGCATCCTGCTGCCCACCCTCCTCTTCCTCCCCGCTCCCCCTGCACAGCTGCGACCTCAGCACCCGGATAGGAAATGCAGCAGTGCCAGGATGACAACCAGACCGCCCACCCTTACCTGCGCCCTGGGCTCCAGGGTGGCACAGAGGACCTGCCACGGCGGGATGTGCTTGAACATCTCCCCTCCTTTGTTGTCACCATCGCTCTGGGGACAGACACCTCTGTGGCAGTGGCAGGGGCTGGAGACACAGGGGGCGAAGGCACCATGCCCATGCCCAGCTGGCTGTGACAGCCACCAGCTGCCCGCACCCAGCAGCAGGAGGGGAGGAAGCAAGGGGATTTATCCTGCGGGGAGACCTGGCAGCGCTGGAGCCCGGCCAGCCGGCATCTCTGCCTCCGCCCTGTGCGGGCTCGGCCCCGGTGCTCTGGGGGGGATGGGGCACTCGGGGCGCGGGGAGGAGCTGGGGACCCCGGGCACTGCCTGCAGCCCTGCCGCCGGTCTGGCCGCCCCAGCACCGGCCTCACCAGGGCTCACAGGTGACGGCGGGTGCTGGGGTGAGACTGGAGCACTGGGCACAGCCCCATTGCCAGCACAGCACAGGAACGCTGCCGAGCCAAGGAAGGCTGTCACCGGCAGTGGCAGCACAAATGCCCCTGCACGTGACTCTTGCACTTGTGAAACAGCCAGAGGGGAGAGGCTGTGGGAAGCCTCTGGGTTGGGAGAAGAGGAGCCGGAGCCCAGGCAGCGAAGGGGCAGTGCAGCTGGGGAGGGTGCCGCACACGGGGCCAAGGGAGATGGGGCCAGAATGCTCCAGCCCCGACTGATGCACGAGGACTCTTCTCCATGGCACTCAGTGGGAATGGGATAACCCAACCTTTGGCCACCATCCCCATCAACACCATCCCCATTCCCCATCAACACCAGCTCCACCACCCCCATCTCCACCATCCCCATCTCCATCATCGCTCTCCCCAGCATCCCCATTCCGGCCCCTTCCCACCCCTCCATGCCCAGTTCCCACGTCGGGGTGCTGAGTGCAGGCGAGGGGTGCCCCATCCGGGCTGGTTCCCAGGCAAAGGCGGAGGCACCAGGCTGGTTATTCACACAGTTTATTTGCTCNGGGCTTCAAACAGCTTCGTCACAAGTAAAAAGCACGGGAGCGCGGGAAGTGCACTTCAGCTGAGCCAGGCGGGGGGATGGCACAGGGCTCGCCGGGATGGGGCTGGGGCACGGCCGGGCTCCTTGCTGCTGCTGCCCCCTGCCAGCCCCAGCCCCACGGGGGCCTGCTCCTGCTCCTGCCACTGCCAGGGGCCAGTGCTGGGTCGAAAGGCAACTGAGGGACAGGGGGTGCCAAGGGTGGGAGGGGGCCCTGGTTGGGGATCAGCACCCAGGGAAGGGGTGGCAGGAGGTGACGTACATCCCTGTGGGGGACCCAGCCCTGACCCCCAGGGATTAATGGGGCAGATGCCCCACAGCATCCAGCCCCAGCACCCCATGCCACACACACCCAAGGGCTGGGGTTTCCCAGCTGTGTCACTGCCAGCAGCTCCCTGTGCAGGCAGGAGAGGCTCTCTCCTTGCCCTGATGGGGCTCTGCCACTCCCAGAGGCTTTTGGTGCATGGTCAGGGCTTGGGGACCCTCAGGAGACCTCATGCTGCAGCACTGCCAGCCCCCTCAGCCCCCTGCAGCCTCCGACCTCAGCCCCTGCCCTTGCTCCCTGTCCCTGCAGACATAGTCATGGGTAAAACTGCAGCGTTGGTGGCAACGGGGAGGTAGCTGGGATGTCACAGCAGGGTCCCCACCTCCCTGGGGGCTCAAGGGCGCCGTGCACAGACCAGCCCCACATGCTTCGCTGGGCACTGAGGAGCCCCAGGAGTTCCCCCCGCTCCGTGCTGCAGCAAGGACCCGCTTGCACTCAGATGAGGACCTTGGTGCTGTGCTGGCTGCGCTCCTGGCCACCCTTGCCCAACACTGCTGGAGCCTCCGAGCACGGGGCCGGCGCAGGGCATGGCCAGCCTGGCTGTGTGACCGCTACTGGCTCGTGGGGCATAGGATGCAGAAAGCAGTCACGTCCTGGGACTGGCATATGGAGCTGTGAACCCTGGAGAGCAGGGAATGGGGCTCGGGGGAGATGGGGGCTCCCCAGCAGGAGCCCTGCCTGCGCTGGCCACTTTGCCAGCAGTGCCCAGGGTTTGGGCCAGGCTCAGCATCCATGGGTGCCCAGCTGTCCATGGTGGGGCCTCCCCACCCTCCCCTCCTGCCCCAGTAGGTCTCACTAGGGAGGAAACGCTGGTGCTGGTAGTGAAATCCCCACTGACGGGCTGGAGCGCGGTGACGGGGAGCGAGGAGGCTGCGGGCTGTCCTGGCACAGAGCTATGGCTCCGTGGCCCCGTCCTTCACCACACCGCCAGCCAGGGCAAGGAGACAGTGTCCCAGAGACACCCTGTGTGGGACACTGGTTCCCCTAGCAGCCCCCAGTCCCAGTGCCTGGGGTGAACTGGGCTAGGGACCTGACATTGGTGCCCCACAAACCAGCTCTGCAAAGCTGCCATCGCTGGGGCAGCTCCAGCTGCGGCTGCCTGGGGCCAGGAGGGTGTGCAGCGAGGGCACGGGGGCCACCCCAGAGGCAGGCGGGGACGTGGTGCTGGGCCACCCTCCCACTGCTGCTAGGTGACACGGGCAGGTCCAAGCTCCCATCTTGTCCCCGTGGGCTGCAAAGCTCAGCTCTCCCTCTGCTCACTGCCATTGCGGGCTACACCCAAGCCATCACCACCCCCTGGGTGGGCGATGGGCGCCCAGACACGGCCCCGCTTGACCCCCTGGAGTGCTAGAGCCCAGCGACACTGGCAGGGCAGCTGAGATGGAGGAATGGCCCCACAGCAGCGGTGGTGGCATTGGTACCTGGCCGATGGCTGCCATCACCACGGGCAGTGGGGTGAGGAGCTCCTGCATGGAGAAGAGAGCCCAGGAGAGCAAGAGCCAGGCCGCCCGCCCGCACACTGGGGTCCAGGCTGGTGCCAGCCCCAGGGGAGCTGTGCCTGGTGCACGGCCCCCTGCGTGCTGCCGGCACTGCGCTGGCAGCCCGGCCGAGCCCAGCATCATGGAGTGGATGATGGCCAAGCCTGCGGGATAGAGCCAGGCTGGGGCACCTGCTGGAGAAACGGGCACTGGAGGTGCAGGGAGAAGGGCTGGCGTGGGGCTTCACACTGCCTGCTGCAGGCTGGGTGAACGCGGGTCCTGCTGGCTGCTGGGTTCGTCTGAAGACGCGGCATCCTCTGATCCCCTGGCCCAGCCGGCATCCATCTTCCAGTGGTGGATGGGAAATTGCTGGAGAAAGGAGGGAAACGCTCCTGGGTGTCCGCGGCAGGAGAGCGCTGGGGTGAGGCAGGGCCGTGGGAAGGGGCAGGCGAAACGTGGGGCGGGAGGGTCTCTAATAAATATCACACGCAGCACTGGTGGGGTGTCGCATGGAGCGGGTGTTGGACAGACGGGGCAAGCGATGCCACGGCCTCGGTGTGCTGCCGCTTTTTGTACGCTTTACAAACACCGCGTTGGACTTCCCCAGTTCTTAAGAAAAAAGAGAGCTGTGTCTGGTCAGAAAATAACCCTGTGTCCTGCGGGGCCGCGGGCCTGGGGAGCGGGGGCAGAGGGGCTCGGTGGGGGCAGCCTGCTCTCGCCGGCCGCGGGGCTCACATCACCGTGCAGCATTTGCAGCGCTGCTTCTTCGCGTCCATGTCCTGCTCGGCTTCCTTGGCATCCGTGGCGTTGGTGCCCGGCTTCTGCCCGCCCGGGGCCTCCTCCCCCTGCGGCGGGGCGGCCACCGGCTCCAGCGCGGTGCCGTTGGGCGGCGCGTGGTCCTTGTACGCCGGCTCCGGCTTGCTCTCGGTGTCTTCGATCACCACCAACTCGGCCTTGATGGTGCCCTCCAGCCCCAGCACCTTCTTGGTCTCGTTCTCGTCCTCCACGTTCTGGTAGCCCATGAAGATCATGGTGACTGGCTGCTCCCGGCTGGGCTCCGTGCCCTCGCCCGGCGGCAGCACTGTGGAGTTTTCCCGCGGCTTCGCCTGCAGCCCCGTGATCTCCCTCCTCGGCGTTGGCTTCTGGCTGGACGGGGCGCTGCCGGGTGCCTCCTCAGCCGCCTTGGCCTCGCTCAGGGTGACCTCGTCTGCCTTGTGAAGGAGCTCGTCGACCTCGGAGGAGCTGAGCGGGTGGGCCCCGTTCTGCAGGGCCCCGGCCTCGGCACTCACCGCGTGCACCACTGTGGGGACAAGAGGAGCGAGGGTGAGAGGGCGGCGGGGAGCGGTCTCGGGCTGTGCCAGGACGAGCTGCTGCTCGTGCAGCCCAGCTCCCCTGCGTCCCTCTGCGCCCCAGGACTGCGCTTGCCTGCTGCCAGACCCTGGCCCCTGCTCGGTGCAGCGAGCGGGGCGGCTGCACCAACAGCACCACCCGAGGAGCCGCTCCCAGCCCTTGGCACCTCCGAAGCATCAAACCCTGCAGGAGCGGCGGCCGTCGGCCAGGTCGCCGGCAGGCTGCCCAGCTGGCCGCGCTCACTGCGGCGGGCTTGCGCCCAGGCCCCGGGCCGAGGCAATGCTTTGCAGCAGGCCACCGCTGCCACCCGCCAGCCCTGAGCCGAGCCCTGGTGGCCCCGTGCCCAGGGAGGGACAGGGTCTTCTGCTGCCAGCACACAGTGCAGGGGCTCTTGCAGCGCTGCAGGGCAGGAGGAGACGTGCTCCATGGCGAGGGATGCACCCAGCCCATCGCATTTTCCACTTGACCTGCAGCATCATGTGATGATCAGTGCAATAGCCACAAAACCCAGTCAATCAAGCGACAGATAATAACCAGGCCAGGCAGGGCTGGCTTGGCCGGGAGTGACTGCCCGGGCTGCTCACTGCCAGGGTGGCTCCTCAGCTCATCCTTGGGAGCAGGGGGTGCTGGGCCACCGGGCAGCGCAAGATCTCGCTGTGCTGAGCTGGGTGACGGAGGTGACGGTCCCTCCCTCTGCGGGGAGGGCGTCGTGGAGCGGGACCAGCAGCGGTGCTGTGCCGTTTGCTTGGGGATGCGGTCAGTCCGCAGAGCCCAGGGCCCACGCGGCCACGTCAGCTCCAGGCCATATTCCACAGCTCTGTGGTCGGTCCTCACCGCGGACACAGCTGTCCCTTGGGTGCCACCAGCCCCATCAAAGCAGGTTCCTGGGAGTTCCCAAAAGCAGGCACTGGTCCCTAAAGCCGCATCTTCTCTGCACCCGGGGGACAGGTTCCGTGCTGCCAGCCTGGGCAGTGCAGGGTCGCAGGGTGCCCCAGCACCCCAACTGCTCAGCCCCATCCCCTTCCCCAGATGGGAGGTGTGACACAGGGCCAGCACAGTGCTGGTGCCCATTGCCTTGCTGGTGGGATGTGCTCCTGCGTCTTCAGATGCAGCAGATCCTCTTCTGTGCTCTCCAGCAGCACAGGGACTTGATGTGCAAACCTGGGCTGGCCCCTCGGGACCGTCTACAACATGGCACTGGGACAGCCGGGGCGCAGGACGGGGCAGCGAGGGCTTGCCCTGAGCAGGTTCCCCTATGGAGCCAGTGAGGACAGCAGGAGCTGCCCCAGCCCTTCTTCACCCTGGTGCCTGTTGGGACACGTGGGCAGCTGGTCCCTCATCCCCTGCCCTTTGCTCCTGACGCCTGCCTGAGGTGCAGGATGGGGCCATACCTTTTAGCTCATCCTCGTACACTTTGACCCCTTGCAGACAGTGGTTCTGGGGGAGAAGGGTGGTGCTGGACAGGACCTTGGTCTCCCCAGTAACTCTGTCCTTCTCCACTGTGATCTCCACTGAGTACATGGCTGGGACACAAAGAGCACAGTGAGCATTAAGGTGGCCCCGGCCCTCCCCAGCCTGTGCTCGGCAGCCAGCAGCGGGCAGGCGCAGCGGTGCGGTGCGGTGCGGCGCGGTGCTCAGCGGCATTAGCGAGGCAGCAGGCTGCAGCGAGGAGGAGTGAAGGCAGAGGCGGGTGCGGCATCCCGGGCACAGCCCTCCTACAGCGACCTGTGGGGCCATCGCCATCCTGGTGCTGCCGACATCCCCTTACCTCTGCGGCTTCTGCGCTGGGACCCAGCCGGGCCCTGGGAGGCACAATGGCAGGCGGCTGCCGCGTCCGTCTGTCCGGCTGACAAGTGTGGCCAACCGCAGGGGCCTGGGCTTGGAGCCGGGCTCATGGGACACGGCACTGTGGGTGCTGGCCGAGGCAGCAGGGCAGCCCCTGCGCTTCATGGGATGGGCGATCCTCGGCATCGATCCTTCGGCTCCCCGGCCATTCCCCGCGGGCACTGGGGTCAGCTCGGCCCAGTGGTGCTTTGCTCCGAGGACCCAAAGCCGGACTCTGCCCAGTGCCACAGCCCGGTCTGAGCCATCCCCAGGCCAGATCAAACCTCTCCAGGAGCGGAGCTGGCTCCAGCCCTGTCCTGGCATGGGCGGCTCGGCCCCGGCTGCCGTGGCCCCGTGGTTCCTGCCTGCTCCCAGCACCCGTGCAAGCTCCCGCGGTCAGGCAGCCCCAGCCCCGCCAGCCCCAGCCCTGCGTCACTCTTCTCTCTCGCACTGAGAAGCCGCAAACAGAGCAGGAGGCAAAGGATGAAACTGGAGCAGAGACATGAAACAGGGAGGGGAGAGGGGTGGGGGTCCAAAACAGAAAACCAGCTGCGGGCCTCCAGTGAAAACAGACCCTCGGATTGCAAATAAACGATATTTTATGCTCTAGGCTTGGAAACTCATTGAGCGGCGGGGATTGTTGGTGGCAGGGCTGCAGGATGTGCTGTGCATCAAAGGCAGCGAGCCAAAAGGTGCCATGGGACAGGAGGAGGGAAGTGACCAGGAGGGAGCGCTTCTCGCATGGAATTGGGCACGTACCTGCCTTCATCATGTCAGTGCCTTCCACCGCCTTCATGGGGCTGCTGGAGATCTTCTTGGCTGGGGGTGGAGAGAAGAAGCAGTGCCCTGAGCCGAAATGATGCCCAACCATTCACATGCCCCACATGCCCACGGAATAGGCCGTGGGGCTGATGAAACCTCCCCCTGTGGCTACCACCTGGACGGACTCATCCCGCCACAGGGTACCACAAGGGGATGGGGGCGTGGGAATGGGGCCGCCCCCGCTCCCCCGACTGGTTCTGCCAGTGCCCGATCCTGCCCTAGCAGCATGAGAGGGCCCAGGTTCTGCTGCCCTGCGAGGGGGAACTGCAGGCAATGCGGGATCCGGGGTCACCTACCTATGGCCGTGCCCAGGGGACTCTGCAAAACAGAAGAGAGAGGTTACGAGCTGTGCGGGATGCGCTGCACACCCGCTGCCCCGCGCACCCAGCCCCAGCGGCAAGGCACCCCCAGCCCGCCGCGAGCAAGCACAGCCCCCCACGTGCAGCCTCTGCCCCCCTTTGCCCCCTCCCCACCCAGCCCCACAGGGGATCGGCCGTGCCCACCTTCTGTGCACTGGGGACGTTCTCTGCCTTCTCCTCCTTCACCGGTGCTGCCGCCACCTCAGCCAGGTTCTCCTTGGTGGATGCTGCCGAGCTGCCGTTCTCCAGCGTCTCCAGCTCCTTCTCCAGCCTGGAGGAAGAAGCGGTGCCGTGAGGCTGCGCTCAGACCGCAGCAGACTGGTGAGCACGGAGCAGCAACACGCATCCATCGGTGGCTGGTGGGCACCAGGGCTGGGTCCCCAGCCCTGCAGAGGAGCCGCTGAGGCTCCCAGCCCCGGACAGCAACGGCCGCACTCCGGCACCTCCTGCGGCTGGGAGGAAGGAGCAGGCAGCGGCCCCGGGCAGGGAGCGGGGCACCCCGCACTGAGACGTGTGCCAGCGCCAAACAGCCACATCCCGGCTGGGACAGGCGGCCGGGGGGAACGTGGTGCGGGGCTGGAGCTGCCTGCACGGGGCTTTGCCGGCTCGCTCCTGTAGGGCTCGGCTGCTCTCTCGGACCCCAGGGTCATGCTGCTGAGGGCCAGAGCAGCTCAGGATGTGCAAAGCCTTGGAACAACCCAGCGCCGGAGGTGGCAGTGGCCGGCAGGACGAGGTTTCCTCTGAGTGCCGCGAGCGCCCAGCCCCATTCTCCCACCCTGGGCTTTGCAAGGCTTTGAACCTCGAGGGACTTACCCTTCTCACCGAGCCAAGACAACAGGACCTCCTGCTGCCTTGAAAACAAAACAAAACCCGGCAAAGCAGTCCATCCAGCTGTGAAAATGCAAAAGCCTCCCCTCCGGCGGCTGCTGCCCTGTGAGCACAGCCATGCTGGGGCAGGGGCTCTGCAGGGACCCCAGTCCTGCCCCAGCCCTGGAAGGGACCGGGTGCCGGCAGCGATTGTGGAGGAAGCACAGGGTCAGCCCCTGCCCCCTTGCGACCCTCCACTTTCTCTCTCTGTGTCTCAGTGTTCCTGTCAGCGAGTGCAACTCCTACTGCGCAGGAGCCAGGGGAGGCACCACAAACAGCTCTTCAGCTCATGAAGCGCAGGGACAGACAGACAGACAGACGTCCACCACAAACATCAGCATCTCTTTTCAGGGCAAAAGCGTGTGTTGGCTGGAACAATTCTGGGCCAGACCTGGGTTTGCAGGACCTGAACTCGCTGGGGCCAGCCCTGCAGAGCTGCTCTCCTATCCCCATGCAATGATGAAGCCCAGCCCATGACGCACTTTCAGTGCCATCGGTTGGCGGCACCGAGCAATGCCACTTCATCGAAGTTTTGCTCCCTGAAGTGTTAACCCTGTTCAAATTTCCCAGGAAGAAGAGAGCCCATTCCTGGCCACTGAGCCCAGCAAAGAGCCCCATCCAGCCTCTGGCCGCCCCGGGACATGGTGGGGCCGGGGAGCCCCTGCAGATTTCTGTCCGTGTGAATTAGGGCACCTCTGTCTGTGGGTGACAGCACCCCCAGCTGCTCTTCCCTCCCTTTGATTCCCGTCTCCCTGTGAAGTGCCCTTTCCCTCTCCAGCCCGGAGGAATGCACCGCGCCATTACACTGACACAAAGGCCCCTTCGCGCCTGACCCGGCCCTGCACTGATGCTCGGTAATTGACGGGCTCAGCCAGTGACTGGGTGCATTCTTGCCGGGGTGCCGGGCTGCCGGGACACCGCCGTGGGGGCTCCCTGCCCCTCCCTCGCCTTCAGCGGCCCCGGCACACGGGGGCTGGGTCCTCCCCCTCACCTCCTGCCACCGCAGCAGAGCCACTGCAATGGCCTGGGGGTGCCCGGGGGGCCAGCCCCGCTTTGATCTCTGCTGTCTGGCTCCCTCCTGCTGCGGTCACCAGCGCTGAGCACCGCGCAGCCCCCCCAGACCGTGGAGCCAGGGTGTGCGTGCTCAGAGGGGCTGCGGGGCTGGGCTGGCTCAGGGCTGGCTGCAGCCTCCAGACAAATCCCCACAAGAAACCAGCCTCCTGTTTCACAGTGAGAGCAACTAAACTGGAAGCGCCGTGGAAGAGCCCCCACTCCTGAGCTCTGGGCTGGATGCTCTCCTCAGCCCGAGTGAGCATGGTGGCACCGTGGTGGCAGCGCACTTCGTGTCCAATGTGGGGATCAAGCAGCCTCTTGATATCCCGTCTGCCCAGGGGACTCAGGCATCCTCCGAGCACGTCCCCAGCGCCCTGAGGACTCCCAGCTCTTGCTCAACAGGAGGCACCAACCCACTCTGCCACCTCCAGCCCCACACCGGCCCCGTTACCTCTGGATGGTTTCTTCCAGCTCCTTGGTCTTTACTTCATCCTCCTGCATTTGCTTCTTCATTGCCTCATCCTCCTCGGAGGCTGAGGATGGGGCCCCCTCCAGCAGCCATCTCTCCCGCAGAGCCTTGGACTGGGGAGCACAGGAGGTCATGGTCCTGCCGCTCTTGTGGCCGGGGATCCCATCACATCCCCGGGGCAGAGGCAGGGGGGTCCTCACCTTGAGGTGCTGCAGCTGCCGCCGGTCATCCTCAAGCTGCCGCCTCTTGTTCTCAATCTCCGTCTGACGTTTCCGCTTCTCCTGGAGGGACGAGACAGCGGCAGAGCCGGGCTCGGCATGGGGCAGGAGTAGCACCGGGCACAGCCAGCCGGGGGGCACCTCCATCCTGGCCGGGGCAGGGAGCGGGCTGCTCGCAGCCAGCAGTGTCCCCACCTGCACCGCACCAGCCCCGCAGTAGAGCCCGGACAGAGTTGGGTCTGCACAGCCAGAGCCAGGCAGCAGGAGCCCATCACCTCGCCTCCGCCCTGCTCCCTCTTCTGCCTTCCCCCTGGGACCACACCTCGCCAGCCCTATGTAACATCCCTGCCCTTGCTGGGAGAAACCGAGGCACAGAGGGTGCAGAGCACGGGCTCTGTTCACCATCTTGAAATGTCACCTTCCCCTGGCCTGGCCCTGCTGAGCATGAGCTGGCCAGCGCGGGGGAAGCCAGCCCCAAGCTGCCCCTTCCCCCGGCCCCCCCTCACTGCATATCCTGGGGTCGGTCCAGATTATTTTAGCAGAGTCAATCCCGGTCCCAGGAGGCGTCACTCGCTTTTTTTCTCCTCTGGCCCAAAACAATTTCCTCTTTGTGCAGCACAGATCAGCCGATAGCGAGCGGGGATGGGGAGCTGGCAGCCACTGGCAGCACCAAGGCCAGGGAGCTGCTACGGGGCAGCAGCGGGGAAACAGTGCCAGTGCCTATACCCTGCAGGGCCGGATCCTGCACGATCCTCAGCCCTTGGGAAAGGGCAAGGGGGGGCTCTGCACACTCGTTTCCCTTTCACTCAGGGCTCATCAAGGCACTGCTTCATTAATTAACCCTCCCAGCCACCAGCTCTGCCCCTGGTCCAGAGGTGCAGAACCAAGCCCTGGAGGGTCCTGGGGGTCACCTCACTGGCGCAGGGACACAGGGCCAGCAGCCGGGTGCCACGTGCTCGCACCGAGGGGACTCACCGCAATGGCCTGCAGCCTCTCCTGCTGAAGGGTGCTGGCCTCCACAGCCCTGCAAGAGAGCACAGAAGCCGTGAAGCGCGTGGCAGCCTACACGGAGGAGAGGTGCGGGGTGCGCGGCCGGGTGAATGGGGACATTGTGCCACCGGCAAACCGGACGCTGTGCACAGACAAAGGCTGAACTCTTCCCTTCCGCTGGCTGCTTCCTCCCCTTCCCTTCACTGCCCCGAAGCCAAGCGCTCCTCGCCCTGCACATCTCCTCCAGGCACCTCGCTCCCCTCCGTGCGCTGCTGTCCGCACGCCCCTTTCCCTGGGGCCGGGCACCGGCCAAGCAGCGGGTGATGATCCCATGCCATGCAGGTGGAAGCAGCGACTACGGAGGCACTGGAGCAGAGTATTTCTGGCCACCCCTGCTATTAAACCTGGCTCACATTTTCCATTCCAAGCCCGTTCCTTGGCTGCTGACACCTTTCCTGGACAGTGACCTTTCCAGGCTGTGCGCACAGACACACGTGCACAGACACACAGACACACGGTGCTGATGTGCCGCGGAGCATCAGGTGCAGGCGCAGCCACCGGGATCCTGGCAGCCAGGCTGGAGGCGCCTGCCCAGGGCCCGTCTGTGACCTGGGGAGGCTGTGTTGCCGCTGGGAGCAGGCTGGCTGCATGCCAGATGATGCTAACGAAGTGCTTAGCTGCGGCAGTAATTAGAGTGGGAGGCTCGGAGGTGTCGTAAGGCAATGGATCATTGCCATTTACTTGCCAGACCAAGGGACAGCAGAGCCTGGGAGAGGGCAGGTGCAAAGGGAGCGAGTCTCGGGGAGAAATAGGCACAGAGAAAGCGGAGCGAGCTCCAGGGCTCCCAAGTGGGAGGGGAAGAAACGCAGCGCTGGGGTCTGCACATCCCAGCCCAGAGCCCTTGGCTTCCACCCCTGCCTGTGGCTGCTCCTGCAGCTGGAGGTTGCTGGGGCCAAGGAGGGGAGATGAAGAGCAGCAAGAGGTGGCAGGGGAAAGCTCTTAGACTTAATTTACTCCAGTGGTTAAGTGCATATCCATTTTTACAGCTCCCAGGAGTTCCTGCCCTGGCTGGGAGTGCTGGAGCCAGGGCAACCGAGGCTCAGGGGACGGTGGGATGCCTGTGCACCAACTGCCTTCCCATGGGTCCTGTCCCTGTGCACACCTGGCTGGGCCCGAGGGCTTTGCAATGCTCAATTAAAGTGAGTGCAGACAGTCCTGTCCCATGAGGGAGGGAGAGGAGCTGCCGCAGGGCCACAGGCTCGAGGCTGCCGGCTTTGGTGGCCCAAAGCATTCCCAGTGCAACTGGGGCAGCTTGGGGTGAGCTGGGGACAGGGAAGGATGGGCAGTGCCGTGTCCCCAGCGCAGTGCACAGCGGGAAAAGCCATCAGCGTGGAGCCAGTGCCAGAAACCCGGTCCCACCCTGACCTTGCTGTGTCTGTGTGCTCAGAGGGAGCCCATGGCCAGCGCAGCGCCCAGCGGCTCGAGGACAAGGAACCCACCGACACAGGGCATGGCGGGGGGGACGAGCCCACTCACCACCCCAGGGACCTGCAAGTGCCCACCAGCTCATCCCCTTCCAGCCGCCCTCGAATGGTGCTGTGTTCAGGCTGTTTCCCCCATCCCCGCCTCAAGCAGAACATTTTCATGGCATGCAAAGCACCACCACTTTCCAGAAAGCCCCAGAAAAACAACAGAGACATTTTCCAAAGGGGCCATGGAAAGTGTGGTGCCCCGCAGTGACCTTCGCCCGCCACCAACAGCACAGTCATGGCCGAGCACAAACCCAGCACCACAGCCGACTGGCTCGGCCTGGCCATGGGGCTCAGGGAGGTTTCCAGCGGCACTGACCCCACACCAACGCCTGCTCCCCCTCCCCGGCCGCTGCTGGGTCCGTGAGCTGCCCCCGGCTTCCTGCAGCACCAACCCAGCAGGGACCCGAGCCTGGTGGGGTAGGGAGGGCAACCCATCTTTCCAAGCATGGTTTACACACACCGGGGTGCCCACACTGCTCTGTACACACGGCACCTCCCCGTTTGCATGTGCTGTTTGTGCAAAACAAACTGGCTCTGCTGCGGGCGAGAGGACCCTCTCTGCCTCTGTCTTCCTACTCCTTGAAGGCAGCGATTCACCCCACACCCCGGGATCCTGGCAGCACATGAAATCAAGGCCAAACAAACAAAATGGGGAAGGCGCCACTTTTGTAGCTGTTATTTTGGTGCAGTTTGAGGCGATGCTGTGACTGCTTTGCACACACGCGCACGCGCACACCCGCTGTCAGCAGCCTCCGTTTGTCAGCGGGCTTGGCAGCCCGCCCGCCATCCCGATGCTGCGCCCAAGTCGGAAAACTAAATAATTAAAACCCCAAAGTGAGTCGGAGCGTCTGCAAGTCCTGTTCTCATCCCCGCTCCCTTTGCTGCTGCTCCCTGCCCAGGCTGCGCTGGCTCTGCCCCGCAGGCAGCAGAGAGCACGAGGGGTCGGCCGTGCTCCCTCCCCACCATCCCTATCCCACTGCGTCCCCCAGCACCACCTGCAAGCACCCCTCGGTGGCAGCCCCCCAGACAGCAGGTTCTCTGAGGGAAACCTCCTCTGTTGACCCGCCTGGGCCACAAGCTGGGTCTCCCCTTCCCAGACTGGAGCTCCCTGTCTGGGGTCTCGCCTCCCTGCTGGATGCAGGGGAGCTTTCTCAGGAAAGACAGACCTAAAGCGTTGTTTTCTTACAATTGCAGAGCTTGGAGCTGGAGCCACAACAAGGATGGTGATAAACCCACGAGACGCCCGAGCAGGCAGGTGTCGGGGCTATGGAGTGGGCGCTGGGCAGCGGCGGTCCCTGGGCCCTGTGAGAGCATCCACATCGCAGCCCCACACCCTGCCACGGGCGCCGGCCCAGGAGGTGAAACCTCCTCCTTGCCTTCCCAACGGCGAGCTCCAAAACACCGCGTAACCCTCAGGGGCAGAGGCAGCTGGGACGTCTCTGCACAGACATTATGTACAGAGGTTGGAGGGAGGAACCGGCCGCTTCCCCCCACACCCTTCCCTGAGCCAGGGCTGCCCAGGCGGCCGTGGGATCAGGCTGGCAGCAGCCCCGCGGCCTTGGGGTGCCCTGTGCCAGGGCGTTCCTGCTCTGGGGCCATGGGTGTCCTCTGAGTCCAGCTCTTGGCACCCCAGACTCGGAGAGCTTTGGACCAAAGCCTGTTTCTTTCCTGGATCTTGCCCCGTTCAACAGATCCAAACTTTTTCAGTGTTCCTGAAACGTTCTGTTCTGCTTTTCCTCCCTCCTCCATCCTCTTTATTTTCCATTATTTGCTAAAGTCTCTGCATTCCCGGGGTGAAAGCCAGGAATCTTCCTGGCCCGGGGAAAGACACAAAACAGGCTGGATGCCCCCTTGCTGCACCCTCCCAGCCACAGCCCTCCCGGCCCCAGCACCCGGCGCACCCCAGCCCTGCCGCCAGGCCCCGGCGCTGCCCCGGGCGCTCATCCGCCGCCTCCAGACCCTGCGGGGCAGGGAAGGGGCAGGGCGGGGCCGACTCTGGAGCCCCCGGGTCCCTGCCCACGGGGACAGGGCGAGGGGACGGAACGGCACGTGGAGGGGGTCCTACGGCCCCGCGCAGCCCGGCAGGTCCCGCCGTGCCCCGTCCCGGGGGTCGGCACGCTCCACAGGGCCCCCGAGGCTGGGGGCAGGAGGGCAGAGCCCCAGGGCGGGATCCGGGATGGGAAGGGGTCACCCCCCCCCGGGCTCTCCCGGAGCAGCCCCGGAGCGGCCGCTGCCCGGCCCCGGCCCCGGCCTCCTCCTCCTCCTCC
>VXAL01001504.1:16550-32610 GCA_013399475.1 Chauna torquata | reverse complement strand
CTGCCGCGGGGCCGGGCCGGGCCAGCCTGGCCGGGGTCCTGCCCGCGGGGCTGTGCCGGGCACGGGGCGGCGGAGCTGGGAGGTGGCAGGCAGAAGCTGGAGGCTCGACGTGCGCCTCATCCACGCTTGACGACTTGGTTCGGACGCTGGGTGGACGTTCGGGGCGGCTTCGGTAGTCTCGGTGCGGCGGTGGGCGCGTGTTTGGGGGGGCGTGCAGTGCAACCTGGTGCTGCACAGAAACACAAGTGGTTCGGAGAAAAAAATAAAGAGTTGAAAATTTGTTTCCAGCTGCCGCATATGCCTCATATAAGCGAATGCCTGATGAAGAGAAGTTTAAAGCCTACTGATTTAAGAGACATGACTATCGGGCAGCTACAAGTGATAGTCAATGATCTCCACTCACAGATAGAAAGTAAGTGATATTTGTGTAATTATTCCTTGGTATGTCCCGTCTGCTTCAGGATGCACGTAACGACGTTGGTAAATGCACGGTAATGCACATATACGGAAGCCCTGCGCTGCAGAAGCTGGAGGTGGATTTTTCGCCAGATTTGGCTCCTTTTTGCTTTCTTTGTTTCCAAAAAGCACTCAGAAGGCTCCATAAGGTAGAGATGGCGGTGGCAGCACTGCTCCGGCACCTAACGCATCGTTTGTAACTCAAAACCTTGTCGGGTAAAAATAGTTGTGGGACGTCTGGGAGCTGCTGCCAGTTTTATGGCTTGTGCGGCTGTATGGCTGCATTTTCATATGATGCTGTGCTGCGGTGCCAAAAACATCCACCAGTGGAGAAACCCTGCAGCCTAGCAGGCATCCTGGTACAAACGCTCTCCGGTGAATGTGCTGCTCAGCCAGCTTGCAGCGAGTTAACAGGTTTCATGGGTCCCTTGCATTTGCCTCTTTGTCTGTCTTTGCTCTCTCCAAAGCATCCAGGGATTTTCCCCCAGGCATCTCCATCTTCCAGTACCATCAATTAATTAATCTTGGAGGAAACTTCTCTGGTGGTTGTAGGTCAAAAAAAAAAAAAAAACATTCATTGGGCTGCTGTGCTGCTCTGTAACTGCTAGCATTCGTTAATTAGCATCCCTCCTGGCAGCCCTGCAGCCCTCTGCTAGGGCTGCTGAGCTGCTCGGTGACTGCCCCTGGCTCCTGCCTGCAGTCGGGCAGCAGCGGCTGCTCCTCTTCCCACGTTCACGCGATGGGCAGGGACGCTGCTCGGGGTGTGAGAAACGCGGTGTGAGCGGTGCGTAAATGCCCCCGCCGTGCTCTTGTTTCTTAGTGCAGGACAGGAGGCAGTGAACCAGGTGAAAATGAGCTCCATTTGGGGAAATTTTTCTTTTCTTACCTTTGCCCCCTGGTGCCCACATGTTTTTGTTTGTCTGTTCAGTCGCGGTTTGTTGTTTCGTGCTGCAAAGGCAAAGCCAGGCTCGTTAATCCGCCTCACTTCCGAAAGCAGCCAGGCGTGGGCGCGTGAGCGTTAGCGTCACCGGCACGGGGCGATGCTCGCCAGACCAAAGAGGTGTTAAACCCTGCGCTTGGACGCAGCCCGAGCACGAGTCCAGCGCTGCTGACATCCCTGTCTTGCAGGGGGGTCGGCTGGAACAGTAATCCCCAGCCCACGGTTGGTGGGCAGCATGGCCTGCCTTGCCACAAGAAGTTAGGAAGCTAAACCTGAGGCTGCAGGGGCAAGCAGGCTGGGTGCCTTCTGCAGTGTTTCTTGCCCACGAATATACAGAAGCTGTAACACGGGGGCTCGAGCTGTGGCTGAAGCACTGAGAAATTCATCTGTTATTACAAACTCGCCCCCCAGCACAGCACAAAGTCTCCTCCTTTCTCTCCGGCCCCAGGCTTGAACGAGGAGCTGGTGCAGCTGCTGCTCATTCGGGACGAGCTGCACACGGAGCAGGACGCGATGCTGGTGGACATCGAGGACCTGACCAGGTGAGGGGGGTCCGCCTGCGCTTCCCTGCGCACGGCTCGCGGTTTCTTTTGGCAGAGTTTCAGTCCTAAAGCTTTTGCGTTCAAAGGTGCGTAGGAGGTAATGGGTGCTGTAAGGTTTGTCGTCAGGAGGAAGCTGTGAAACAGCGGGGCTAGGGAGGAGGGACGCAGCTGGGTAGGCGGCTCGCTCTCTGGGATGTCCGGCTTCGTGTCGGCGGGAGCTGCGTTGTGTTTTCACGGCAGTTGTCTCACAGACCCAGTTCCCCCACCACAACAGCGTGCCGACAGATGCTCCTGTCAGCGTGGAACAAATGGCAGGGTGGCTTCTCTGCTCTGTCCCGGCACTGTCCCCCGGGCAGGGTCAGCAGCCACGTGGGGATGCAGCCGCGCTGCTCGGCAGGACCTCGACCTCCCTGCGGGCACCGCTCCGGGCCTGGGGGCACAAACGGGCAGCACGAGCCTCGGGTGGGCGGCCCGGGGCTTCGGCTGCCAGCCGGGAGCCCCACCGCCACAAACCCAGTGACCTCCGCGTGCTCTTGGGCTCTTCCTTAGAGACTGCCGTGTTTGTAGGCGCACTCCAAGTGGCCCTGAGCCTTTGAAAGCCGTGAAGCAAGAACGAAAATGGGCACGGCCCTGGCTATGTCTGCGCAGCAGCTGCGCCGAGCCCTGGGTTTCGAGCCCGGCGGTGGTGGGAGGTGATGGGGACGAGGTGAGGCTCTGGCCTCGGGGGAGGCTGGTGGTGACAAAGCGCTCAGGGGTGTGGGGCGTGGGTGGCCAAACTCCCACAAAAGCAGGATCTGCAGGTCCTGCGAAACGCAATGAGCGGCGGCTCAGTAAGTGGAGTTATTTGGCAGCCCGGTCAGCATCCCGGTGGCGGTGCCACATCCTGGCATTGTTCGCGGACGGGACGCCTGAACTCCCTGCGGAAGAGGAGGAAGCGCCCGAGGCTGAAGCAGAGCCCCGCGGGGAGGGTGTTTCCTGGCCGCGGGAGCGTTTCCTTCCCGTCGCCCCAGCCCAGCACCCCGGGGGAGCCGGGCACCAGCCCGCACGCCGGCTCGCTCGAGCTCTGTTTCCTCGGGAAGCGCTGGCTTTGGGTCGCTGCCAGTGCGGCGCGGCTGTGGCCGTGCCTCTGTCTGCGTGGGTTTGCTTCCCCCCCGCTGGTACCGAGCAACCGGGCTTCTTCTTTCCCTCCTCCCAGACATGCCGAGAGCCAGCAGAAGCACATGGCAGAGAAGATGCCAGCAAAGTAAACCGAGGAGCCATCCGAGCAGAGATGGAGCTCGCCTGTCCTTCGCTTCTGTGTCCGTACAAATGCTGATGTCCCCGGTGGCGCACCAGAAAATCAGTGTTAGTCCTTGGTCGTGTCCGAAGCTTTATGTCCGGTGATTGGCCTCTGCTTCTTAATTTATTTTAATTTTTTTACTCGTGCCACTAAATATCAGGCATTTTAATAATATTATTACTGAAAATGTACAGTACTTATAACATTATAAATCATGGATAAGAAGAGAGGGTAGTTTAACTTTATTTTTGTTTGCTTAGAGATTTTCAGTTGAACAATATTTTACCATTGACTACTTTTTTATCCTTCACTGTAGTTTTAAATAAAGAGACTGTACTTGAAGGTGCTATACAAGTCAAAAAATACATGCCTGCCTCGTAGTGAAGTTGTAGCTTTCAGTAATATGTACATTTTAATCAGTTTTCAACATTTTGTGAATGTTGACTACCTGACATTCATTTTTAGATGTGCTATTAACATTCAGTTGGATTCAAAGAGTTACCTTGAAAGTTTTATGTATAAAGATGTAAAATAAAAATTTAAAAAGTTGTTTCATATGATACGTCTTTTTGTTGACTAGTGGTTGACTTGGTGATGCACCAGTAATGTACTCATCTAACTAAATGTGCAATTCCTAATTTGTCATCACCAGAAGGAGCCTTTTTTGCCGATCACATAAAATTATGAAGAGAAGATGGGAGTTTTGTAGAGTTATTTATTTGTAAGTTCATAATGTATGTATGACATGGACTTAAGATATCCTTCTATAATAACATTCACCGGGCCCTAATATTGTGACTATTGTTAGAATCAGCAGGCACATACAGTAGATGTTTTTATATTTTATTGTCTGGGCTAAATATTTAAATGACTCACCAGTGTCAGAAATAAAAAAATCTATGTTAAAAATCTAAGCAGCATATTAAATGTATTATATATGGTAATTGCTCACCTCTGCCTTCGGGCTGGGCTCACGTTTGCTATCCGTTTCCATCACGTTGGCGTTGTTGTGCCCCCCTCTGCTTGCTCCCCCCGGCGCTTCTGGGAGGACGGGCACTGGGCGAGCTGAGGGGTCCGTCTCCAGCCTTAATTCCTTTGGCTCAGTGCTGAAGCAGCACGTCCTTCTCCCCGCTCCCAGGGCCGGCCGCAGCCAGGAGCAGAGAGCTTCGCTTTCTAGATTTCGATTTTTTTCCTCCGTGACAAATTCCTCTTAGCTAAGTGTTCGGCTGACGACTTATTCAGGGTGTTTGCAGCAAAGCGTGAGATGCATTAGAATTTCCTGCCCTGCCATGAATGTATTTTATAGAATCGATTTATCGGGTTTTTTCCCTTCTGTCTCAGAAGCGGCGCAGGCCGGGCCGTGCGAGTGCCAGCCCTTGGCGGAGTTCCGCGGGGCTGGGGGCCCGGGGCACGCCGGGGCTGCTCTGCCTTGCCGGGGTGCTTGCCGAGTGTGCTCTGTCAGCAAGATGCTGGGTCAGGTCGGAGAGCCCTCGTGCTCGCCCACAGGCTGGCGGTGTTAACTCCGCTTATTTCATTTGCGTTTTTGGAATCTATGAATCTATGCAGAAAAAAATATATATCTATATTGGGGGGTGTTCGCTTCCCTGTATCTCCTGGTTGTCTTGCTGCTGTTCCCTGCATGTGGCAATAGCTAGCTGCTGTTTTTGTATTTCTGCTCTGTGAAACGTCTGTGTGTTCACCCCTGAGGCCAAAAGCCCCCCCGCGGGGCGCAGAGAAGTTTGGGCTCAGCTTTAAAACCGAAAAGCCCGGAGGCGCCCGCGGGCCGGCGGGGCACAGCGAGCGGGGACGGCGCGGGGTCCCCACGCCCTCCCCGCCGTCGCCCCTGGACCCCCAGCTCGCGCTTCAGATTTTCGGGCACTTGGGTCAGGAAGCCTGGTCAGCCTGGGGTTTTGCTCCCTCGATAAGTGCCTTTAACTTGCTGGAGAGAAGCGAACCGCGTGTATTCCGCTAACCTGCTGTTGAGGACTGCCAGCAGTTTTTCCGTCTTTAAGGGTTTGGTTTTTAACACACAAAAATAATTAAAAAACAGTATTGCTGGGTAACTGCATCTTCTTGGATCTCTGTCCAGTGTACTACGGTATCGTGCTGGTGTGTATGATGGCAATGCTGTGGAATTAATGGATTAAATTACATTTTTTGAAAGAAAAGTGCGTTGCGTGGTTTCTGGGCTGCTGCGCGCTGTGCCTGCTGCGTCCCCGCGCCTGCCGCACCGAGCCGGCGTGCCTGCGGTGCGCCCGCCTGTGGGCCCGGCCGCTGGCGGCCGTTTCAGGTTGGGCGGAGGCGACGAGCGGTTAGCGCTGCTGGTGCCAAGTCGCACGAACTGCGCAGAACGGCCCAAGCCAGCGACTCTTTTCTGCTGTTTATTCAATGCCAAGACAATGGAAATGTTTGGATGATTTGCCCATGCCTTGGGAAGCCGGGGGGGGACGACGACTAAAGTCCTTGCCTAAATTTGCATGTCGGGGTACCTATAAATTAACATAAGCCTAAAAATAGACTTCCCCAGAACACTTATTCTGTCATCGATTCCTTTCCCACCTTTTCAGTCTCCCACGTGTTTTCAGTTCCCCTGCGCTCCCTCCCTGGGTGCTTCTCACCCGGGGCACTGGATCGTTGGTCACAGCAGCTCGTTGGTGCCGAGGCTGTACCGGGCTATCCATGGCCGGAGCTTGGCTGTAGCAACGTCCCTACATCCATGGGGAACAGCTGCTTCTGGCACTGGTGGGTTTTTTGGAGTTCAGGGGCTCTGGGGGTGTGGGGGTTATTATTTTTTTTTTTTCTGCCTTAGCTGTTTTTCATGCTTTCCTTCTATGAATGGGGCATTTACATGGTTCCACTTAGGACTCCCATTATCAGTACTGTAACCGTGGAGCCAAATTCCCCAAAAGCAATTGAAAGAGCTCTCGGTCAGAAGGTTTCTTTCCATAGGGTGACATCAGCGTGGGCAGTAGGAGGTGGTTTCTGTTCTGACAGCAGCAACGGTGCCCGCCCAGGTTACAGGCACTCAGCATCCCACCCAAGCACGGCCAAAGCAGCCCCTGTGCCCCCCCCCGCCCACTGGGACACCTCGATTTTCAGGCAGGACCCTGCCAAGGCCCCGAATGGCACAAACCCCAGCTCCAGCCAGCAGCTGGCACCCAGCAAGTAACATGCAGGAGGTGCTTGGGCCATGATTTGTGTGGATAAATGCAGCCCTCGGCTCGGCTGTGGCCAGCACCCACTGGTCTTGGCACCATCACCCCATCCCACCTTGTCTAGAACCAGCAGGAGAAAACATCCCTCGCAGTGGCTGTTGAATGAAAAAAAGGCTTTTGGTGATAAACTGTCATTTGTTTAAAGCAAGTGGTTTAATTCGACGTGCGTAAAAGCAAGGACACGCTGCGTAGCCGCGCTCCATACACACCACCCCTGCGAGCACCTCCTTGCCCATCACCGCTGCGGGACTCGCACGGCCTCGCTGGGCCCAGCTGCTCCACGGGCACCACCACCACGGGGCGGGAGACAGTCGGAGACAATTTCAGAGCTTGCTTTTTAGCTATTGAAATATATATAGATGTATATTTTTTTTGGTATGCTAATTTAATAGCAGTGCAAGCACGTACCCGGCCCTGTCCCCACCCCACTCCTGCCCCCCCCTTCAGTACACCTTTCCTCACCAAACTCTGCCGGAAAGGGGAAAAATCTGCTGACTTTGCCTTGCCTGCCTCTGTCTAGTCTCACAACAGAATGTTTCTTTTTGTTTTCTTTGTTTTTTTAGTTCTGTCACTTGGTCCCAAATTCACCTGTGCTTGAAAAGCACGAAACAGTACGCTCAATAAAATATGTTCGTGTTTTATGTTGGAGACAGCTGCAGGGATAACTTCCCGCTGCAATTAAAGCAGCCCTTCGGAAGAGAGATGAGTTTTATAAGCCAGGTGCTTCCTGTCAAGCAAATACTGCGGTTTAGGTTCCCCTTCTTTCTCCCTTTTTTTTTGGCATCCACCAAGCAGCACCACGATGTGCACACAGGCCGGGGAGGACCAGCGCTTTCTGCCCATCATCTCCCTGCGTTTAGGTAATGTGCAGGGGGGTGAGGAGAGCGTGAACCACAGCAAAACACGTACATGGACTTTTGCTTCTGTTATTTTATTGTTCAAAGGGAAAGGACTGATGGGTTTAGGAGAACTAAGTGCTGTGTGGTCTCCGAGGAGGAGCAGCCCCCCGGCAGTGCTTGCAGAGGGCATCCCCAAGGAAAAGCCGCCGGGGGGTGCTTACGGTCTGAGCTCGCTTCCCTGCAGGAGCCCACGCCCGCTCCCGCCCAGCACTGGGGAGTTTCTCTTCCCTCTTATCGTAAAGCAAAGCGAAACCCATGCACCCTGCGTCCTTCACCCGCTGCCAGCACTGGATGCTGGGCTGGCTCCTTCTGGCCAACACAAACCAGCTCGAAGCCAGCAGGGAGGCACTGGCTGGAGGCCCTGGCGTTCAGCACGAAGGACTCTTCTTGCGAAGACCTGCTCACGCGGCCACCGACCCATCTCCACCCCTTCTCGGTCATGACGTTCAGCATTGGGCGACGAACCCGGACGCTGGCTCCTTTGCCAATAGCACTCAGCTCCCCGCAGCCTCCGGGGGCTGCAGTCACAGGCTGGACCCACGTGCTTACGGCTGGACAAACGGACAGCAGAGACCGGCCACCACGCCGGTTACCGCCGTATCCACCTCACCCTTGGCTTCTTAACAGCAGCGCTTCTGGGGAAGAAACATGCCTTCAAAAGAAAAGTGAAATATCTTGCATTTTATGAAAAAGGGAATTGCAGAGTTTCGCTTGGATCGGCCGGACCGGCGACCCGCGGCAGCAGGCATTTCCAGGCAGCCCGCTCAGCACTTCTCTGGGGGCCCAGCAATGAAACCGCCTGCAGATGTGGGTGTAGAAATTTTCCCAGGTGTCAGCCTCTGGAGGTGTCAATGTCACACAGGCTGCGCCTGGAAAACTCCCATCCGCACCCAGGGAGTTTTCCCCGCGGGAGCAGCGGCCACGCCGGCACCCGGCAGCTCGGTGCCTTCACGTGCGGCAGGGCCGTGCTCCGTCGCCGCGTGGCACAGCAGCTGCTGGTGGCTGTCACACGGAGCACGGGGAGCAAGGGGACACCAGCCCCACGTCCGTGCATGGTCAGGAGCCGGCAGCAGGGGCTCAGTCTTTTTATTTTGGGTTAGAAGACGCGGTTAGAGGTTGCAGGCTGCCTGCAGGAACACATAGTTACGTTTGAGCTTTTTGTCACCTCGGCAGCCTGCCCTCACCCCATCCCGCACACAAATGAGTTGGGTCTTTTGCAAAGCAGGGCCAGCAGCTGGATGTAAGCGTGAGTAAAGCGAAGCCTCTGGGCTCTTTGCAAACAGGGAGACGTCACCTGGAAGTGCCACCGGCCCTGCCCGCATTGCAAACCAAGGGTTTCTTCTTCCGCAGGTTTGAATTTGCTTCTTGCGGTCACCGGCTTCGTGCAGGGCAGGCCCTGAGACCCCAGGACACCCAACCCTGTCCATCGTTTTCTCCTGCCGCACCACTCACCGGGACCCCTTCCACCCGGGAAGCACGGAGCGTCACCGCCGCTTCCCCAGCGCAGCAGCAGCCAGGGGCTGTGGCGGAGCCGGGGCCACCACGCTCTCCTGGCCCCGGGAAGCCAGCGGCTCCTCTGCCTAGGCGGCAGCGACAGCCCTGCCTGCCCCGCGGCTCTCGGGGGCTTTTCTGCTTTCTTTGCACTGGGGCAAAATCCCGCACTCGCAGCCTGGTCTCCCTCGGTCTCTGCTCGCCCGACGGGGCTGTGAGCGGCCACACGCTTCGGGAGGAGAACGGGATGAGCGCACATGTAGTGGGCTTTGCTTTAAATGCATCTTCAAATGGTTTAAATGAGAAGTTTCTTTCACGCCCTGACCAAATCAAATCCAGCTATTTCTATTACTTTGATTACTTTAAAGAAACAAAACTTGTTGCGCCTACATTAAAAATAATTTCAAAATTAAATCTCTGGGCTGTGATTAACACTTTTGCCCATTTGCAGCTCCATGAGCTGTAGCTCTGCACCAGCAGAGCCCACACGCCGTGGAGGGGCCGGGCAGCAGCGCAGGAGCAGCTGCAGGGTTCAGCATCCTCAGCTTCTCTTTGCAGACCCTGAAGCACGTGGCCAGATGTGGAACAGCTAAAACACGAACAATTTTTGGCCTAATGAGGAAAATACGTACTCAATGTCTTTGTGGCGCAGAAAGCTGGAAGTCGAACCCGCTCACACACGTGTTACTCCGCTCACACGCGTAATCCCTTCTCCTGCAATCACATCGGCAGCTCCGGTCCCTCCTGGTGACTGCCGCGGGGTCCGGGCCGCTGCTGTCTGTCCCTCCAGCACATGGTGTGCATGCCTGGCAGACAAAACATGTCCTACGGTTTACAAGTGTATAATTGTTCGTCTGCACTTATTCTTTTTAAGCTGGAATGAAAAAAAAGTGTAAAATGCAAAGCACTCTGTTGCCACGCGATGCCAGAAGCGTTGGGTGTCTCCTATGGGCAGACGCTGCTTTCTTCTGATAATTGCCTTGGCGGAAATGACATTTCCCTCAGGAATAACCTTCCCCACAGAGCCCTAGGGTCTGTGCCCTCCCATGGGCAATGTGCATCCCATTTGTCTCCTGCTCTACCGCATGCTGAGGTCTTGCTCCTTGCTCTCAGAATAACGCACAGCGAAAGCACGCAGCGAGTTCCTGGTCTCCTGGGCATCCCAAGCACCTGAGGCTGGCACGTGCAGTTCGGTAAGGTACTGACTCATCCTGTCCAGCCCGGCATCCGAAGTGCAGACACTTCCACGTTCTGTCCCTTCAGGATGGGGCTGAAGGTTTGAGTTCACCACTGATGTGATTCGAGCCATCATGTTGCTTTTGGGAAATGCAAGAAATGCTGCACGGATGCATCATCTGGCCGACAAACCTTGCAGTTTGTTTCAGCGAACTGCACAGCTGTATTCCTGATTTTCTTTACCACCGTCCCTTTATTCATTTTCAAATTTACCTCCGAAGGGCAAAAATTCCACCTAAGGGACAAAACTTCAGTGAACATGAGGATAACTCCCAAGTGCAGGTGTGTCCGTGCTAGACACGTGCAAGGCAGGATTTCCTGGGTGCAGCACTGGCAGGTGAACTGGAGAACACAAAACCAGCAGGAAGAAAGCCAGGCTGCGTTCACCCCTCTCCACAGTTAAAGCTGTCCTGCTTGCCCGTCAGCTCGGAGCCACAGACTTGAACCTGCCAGAGCTTTTGCACCCACAGATGGAAGATAAAAGGGACAGCTGAATGGAAAGAAAAAAGCATGCGGAGAGCAGAAACGTGGCAGGGAGTGGAAACAGAAAGCGAGATGCTCAAAGGAAGTGAAAGTGCTGCGCAAAGGCCGGTGCCCAGCACCGCGCGCTTTCCTCTTGCAGGCAGGTCACCGGCTGCAGCCCCATCCAGCCTTTTATTTCTGTTTATGCAATTCAGCTTTAAACCAAAAGCCCCAGGGCTGGAGCAGTTTCAGTCACATCACCAACCCTGTTTCTTTGGGAAAGGCTCCCGGGTCTTGCCCGTGCCGTTTGTTTTCTGTAAAGCACCAGGCACAGGTACGCCCGCACCTCGCGGCGACAGCGTGGGGCTCCCGGCCGGTACGGGAGGCAGAGCTGGCGACGGGGGAAAGGTCAGCTCCTAGCCCAACCGAAAAAGCCGCTGAAAAGAGTTTGGGATAAAAAGTGGAACTTCTTATCTCAGCCCCTCGAAGCCTGGACTGCCTTTATTTTCGAATAGAGAGATCTCTCTCATCAGCTTAATACAGATATTTCTTCTCTGTCAACAATGAAGACAAAAAAAAACAAGACTTCTCATAACAGCAATTCAGAAAATTCTTCCTTTTTCCCCATTTTCTAGTGTACTCTTCTCATTTACGCATGAGAAGTTACTTGTCCGACAGGTAACCGCTAACACACCTGTGCGGCTGCCGGGAGCTAAGGCCCTGCCCAGTGCCCAGCGTCCCCTCCATCCATCGCCCGGACAAGGCTGGGCTCCAGCTGGCCGCCCTGGGGACACCCAGCTGCCAAGTTGTCACCTGAAGGCCGATGGCCAGAGAGTCACCGTGAACGGCGGAGGTGCTACAGCGCGCTGCCAGGTCGTGCGGAAAAACTGCGTGAACTCCAGCGATGGCTGGAACAGGGAAGAGCCCAAAGAAAACGGTGATGGACACAGAGGAGTTTTTTGGGTTGCAGCACGCTGACTGCCGAGCCAGGAAAGACACTTCTGCTCAGAGATAACGTGACTTTAATTTCAGTATCAATGAAGCACCAGCATTAATGCCTGCTTTTGGTTACATATTTCAAGGGATTTCCTCAAAGAATAAGGACCAACAAACAAAAAAACACCAAGTAATTTTATCTTGAGTCTTTGTTTTCCCATTTTATGGAGCCATCATCAGTTCCCAACACAGATCTCTGTGAAGAAGCCACTCTTCTGTCAGTGAAGGCACTTTGGTGAAGTATCTGAGCCTGAATCTTCCAAAAATATTATCCAGGAGCAAAAAAAATCATCTGTGACCAGCCCTCCACAAGCTCAGAGAGCTGCGGAAAGTACAAAAATTAGCTTTATTTACTGAAGCATCCAGAAATCTTGTTCCACACAAGTATTCTTTACCAGAGCGTTTTGCAGTTCTTTTTATATAGCAGCGATCTGCAATNTATTACATAATTATATATAATTATAATTATGGAGAATAGGACTTGCCTGTAAAGAACCCATCCCTTCCAGTTGAAGACAAAGTACATGTGCGACACGACCTTCATGAAGGGCTTGGGATTTGGGATTCGGCCTTCTGACGAAGAAAATTCACGTCAACAGACAGAAGTAACGTGACGTAACTGGAAGGCCCTGTTAGGGCAGCATGAGCCCACGCTGCTGATGCTAAAATACTTCACAAGTCTGTAGGGTGTATGGATATTGATGGGAGTCAGGCAGTCAAATGGAAGACTGACCAACAGCCGGGACCCTCAGCTTCTGCTGTAGCTCCGGAGGAAAGGTTTTTCTTCTAGTTAGCGCTTGGAGAGCAATGGGGGGGCACAGATGAGAGTCCTGTTTGTAAGAGGAGCGAGAGTAACCCAGGACTGACACAAAAGGTTAGTATCACAGCCACTTATGTCATCGCACATTTACAGGAACTTCCTAGTTTTTTAGAACAGTGTGGCTGGAGAAGATCCTATTTCTCATCACTCACATATGCAGTCCTCAAAACTAAACTGAATGAACGTTTTTGGGGTTTTGGTTTTTTCTAATTGGGTTTCTTTATTATTATTATTTTTCCTTTCTTTTTCAAATAGAATTTTTAAGTATTGTTTTGATTGCTTGCAGCGTAGTGAAGAACACCATTTAGCCCAGTTTTGACTACAGGAGCGTTACAGTCTTATAGCTAGACCCAGAGCGGCTCCTATTTTTCTCTGGAAGCTAATTTCAGCATGAGCAGCTTATGGTTGAAATAAAGGCAGTGAAATTACACTTCTCGTGTAAAATCATAGATCTTCCAACAGTTTTAATAGACTATGATATGCAATTATTGCACCGTATCTCTAGGTGCATATGTGGTATATCCCTGTATTTGTTGTTTAATAACATTGCATTGCCCCACCTGTATTATCCTTCTTTTGCCTGATGAAATGGGTATTTGCGACCAAGACAAAATATGCAATAAAAAGTACATGGATTTTTGAGCTTTAAAAGGACTTAGGAGCTGGACTTGATGATCCTTGTATCCCTTCCAAGTTGGGATGTTCTATAATCCTATGAACTTGCTTTTCATTCTTGGATGCTGTTGATCTAGAAAATATTCTTATGTCTAACCCTCCAAAATAACATTAATACTAGGTCTCAGGCTGCACAGGATCACTAAGAAACCTCAGTGCCCAGCCCGCAGTTCTGCAGTTGTTCCCGTTTTGGCCCAAAGACCGTTCGTGCCCAGGAGCAGAGCAGCCGGTGGTGCAGGGGCAGACCTGGTGCTCTCAGCTCCTCAGGTCTGGCCGCCAGAGCACGCCGGCCCTCAGCGGAACGACAGCCCCAGGTCCGCCCAAAGAGCAGACCGTGCACGGCAACTGTCAAGAAGCCTCACTCAGAGTCAGGTCTGGTCAAATAGAAGATGCTTTGGGACGAAGGAGGCAGACAAACGGAAGCGAAAACCGATGCGATGTCTGCCTGAAGTAAAGGTGGCATGAAGGCGTTACTGCCTCCTTGCTAGGACCCAGCAGTCGCCGTCTGGCACCTCACTTTGAGACAAACTTAGGAAGAGGCTCCTTACGCAGGAGTGCACTTTGCAAACAGCCACTTGCGGGTGGGCAGGGAGCACAAAAATTGCACAACTCAGGCAACAGGAGCAGAAACTGGCCAGGCTCAACCCACGGCCGACCCCGGCCGGCGGAACGAGCGCTGCTGCGTCGTGTTACCCCCAGGCGGCACCTGGGCCGCCAGTCCCGTGGCAGCATCCGCGGGATCGCTGCTCCGGAGGGATTTGGGTTGGCACAGCATCATCACCAGTGCTGGAGCTGCCACGGGTCTCTGGATTTAACGCCTCTGACGTGCAGTATGTGGACAAGGATCTCTGTCGGCCCCGCGTGGTGAGGGCTTCGTATGCTACCAGGAAAATACATGAGTGCTGACAGTCGTATCGTATGGGCACGGTTCTTTACACATACTTGAGAAAAAGCTTTCTATTTGTAAAACGTCACTTGTAGCAACACCTTCAATTAGCTCTTATTCTACCAGGATAAAAAGAAAAAAAAATCTCCTAGCAATGTTATGGTATCCCTGTCATGAGGATACATTCCATTTCATCAGCAGCCATTGAAGCACAGTGAAGCTGCTGGCTTTCTCTGCTGGAGGAGCGAAACCAGGCGCTGCTCACCCAGCAGCCAGAAGAGCTACCTCTGAGCAGAGTCCCACGAGAACTGTGTCTTGCCCAGTGCCCACTCAGGAGCAGCTGCATGCAGAGACCTCTGACGGTATTTGAGCTAGATGTCGCTCCTTTCACTGATTTTCCCCGTGCCACGGAGCACTGCATGCCTAAGTGCAGGAACGCCACCAACAAGAAGCTGTTGTCCGAACCGTGTGTCAGTGCCTGAAGAGAAACCTCCCTCGCCTGCTGAAGGCAAGGCTACAGCTGAGCGCTGGGCAAACAAAACCTGGAAAGCTGAACCGATGCCTTTTCAAGAACGCACATGCATGCCTGTTCCCAGAGCCTGTTTCACTTCATTGTGAGAAAAACAAGTCTCCTACACAAGATCAAAAGCACAGCCCACCGCTTAATCACTAGTGCAGAAATGGAAAACACACAGTAACACTGGAAAATTATACAGCACTGGTATTCTAGCAAACTAAGTGTCTGGACACACCACAACCTTCTTAGGGGAAATAAGATGTCAATTAAAATAAAAAGAATCTGAAAATTCAATAAAAAACTTTGATTCATCCTGCTCCCTTCTAAGTCAACAGCAAAACTCCCATTGACTTCATGGCAGATCTGATGGAAAGAAAAGTTTTCTACAGCCTTTTGGCCAGGCTAAAAGTGGCCATGTACAATATGAGCTAATGTTAAAACATTTGGTAATTATACCAAGCATGCGAGTAAAAAGCAAGTTTCCGGGTAGGTTTGTATAAATTTTTATCAATGACATCTCATCATTATAATTTTTAATAATAAAGAATGGAAATGGAAATGCTTATCTATGTGGCATACACATACTTTAAGTAATTCTATTTTTCTTGAAGTATTTTTTTTTAATGTAAAAGTACAATTCTAGCAGCCCAGGGTGGGCTGGTGGAAAGAAGTAAAACAAAAGCGGTTCAGCAGTTCTGATGCAGTGAGTGCCCACTGCTCACCGACCCCTTCGCATACCTCACTTTTCGTTTTGTGGAAATGGAGAAAAAGACCGGGCTGCTGGCACGGGACAGCACGGAGCTCACATCCCGCTCCTGAGTAAAGCACACGGATGCACTTCGCACCCTGCACAAGTGGCAGCAAGCCCGCAGGCCGGAGCAGCGGGCCGGCATCCCGGGGACAGATGGGATGGCCCATGTGGCCACCGCTGCTGCAGCACTGCTGGAAATGTATTCGGCAAAAGTGTGCTGTCAGGTAAGAAGAGCAAAATAGAAGTAACCGTTCTCCTGTGGCTACGGACTGTGTAGAAATCATTATCAATCCGAATGGTAGCCTCCGAAATTCACTTTAAAATGGTGAAATTAGAGCTGCCGCTCCTTCACCTACACCCCCATTCCCCACTGCAGAGAGGAGGGTTTCAATCCCTGTCTCAGGATGCCAACACTCCATGTCTGAGCATCTCCAAAGGCATCTGGTTAGACACAGCGCGAGGCCGCTGCACCAAGCCAGCTTTCAGGACAGCAGCTCAGAGCTTCCCAAAGACTTTCTTCCATCTCCTGCATATCAGGCACTAAAAACTTTATTGCTCTGTGCTCTTAACCGAGAAGAGAACGAGCGCACTGCTGCCCGGTGGCTGCAGTGTCACCCCCGCGCATCCCCAGCCACCTGCGGTGCCACCAAGCCCCGGACACGGGGGCTCTCTGGGTGCCCGGCGGGATTCCCGGCGGCGGCGGCCCCGCGGGTTTCAGCTCCGCGAGTGGAAAGAAAAAGCGCGGAGGGGAAGTCCTGCTCCTCCGCCGCTACAAAAGGCGGCGCGGTCCCGCCAGCAGCCGGCAATCCCGTACCGGCTTCCCTGGGCAGCGCGATGGCGGAGCGCGGCACCGGCACCGGCACCGGCACCGGCACCGGCAGCGGCAGCGGCGGGC
>VXAL01001504.1:0-16449 GCA_013399475.1 Chauna torquata | reverse complement strand
ACCCAGGGTGGTGGGGATGGTCGGTGGTGGTACCCAGGGTGGTGGGGATGGTCGGTGGTGGTAGCCAGGGTGGTGGGGATGGTCGGTGGTGGTACCCAGGGTGGTGGGGATGGTCGGTGACAGCACCCAGCTGGGAGGATGCTCTTTCTAGGCTCCCTGCAAGACTCTGTAACTGCTCTCAGTACCTTCCGTGACCAGCACTTTAGCATCTGGGTTTGCGCACGTGTCTTCCTCAGCTCTCATTCACCACAGCGCAGTGGCAGCTAATTGGACTGCTCTCATTTTTGAACACGCTCTTTCTCCAGTGCCGCTGCAGAGCTGGCTCGGGAAATACCTGTTCCCAGTCTTGTCATTGCATTTGCATGCTGGTGCTGGTGCCTGGCTTTGCTGCTGCAGCACCCTTCTGCACCAAAGCCCCCTGGCAGCAGTGCCAAGGGCTTTTTTTTGGCTAATATTCCCTGCTATCACTGCGAGCTTCATCTCAGAGAATCACAGAAGAAAACCACTAGATAAGTGTGTTGTTCCCACACTTGCAGTGCATCAGTGAGCACTGCTAAATGTCCATGTGGATGGTATTTGCTGTTTTTCACTTTCTAGGAGATACTTTACATATGAAACTATAGTGACATAAAGTTCTCTATAGATTCAATGTCTGAGAGAACAATTTGCGCTGGTGTAGTGCAGGCACTGCAACCTGCAACAACACACAGAACAAATCTATGCGAAGCCTGAGCTTGTTCCCATCTAACACAACTGCCACCATTTCCTGAATTTCAGATCCTTAGTCTATTTGCTGTCTTCTGAAGCTGAATCAATGACCCCTTTTTTTTGTCTTTTAACACAGGAACGTGGGACACTGGGGTTTGAATGTACCCTCGAAGAGGTCGATCTTGAAGATATCACTAAGAATCAAATCAACACAATAAAAGCTTGCACATCTGAGGATCCAGGGGTAAAAACAAAGTGATCAGCATCATATTTTCATGGAACAGCCATATAGCTCACCTTTCCACTAAATGACCGTATATCATTTCTTCCTTAATTTGCAGACTGGAAACTGTCCAGCACTGGAAAGTTCTACTTTTGATACGGTAAATTGCAAGTTTCTCAAAATAACTACTTACTTTGCTTGTTGTGCATTTAAAGCATTTAGCAACAAATTCCAGCATTTCTTAATAATTCTGACTTTTGCAGAGTAAATGCCTGCAGGGGATCTATGAAGACCTGAAAGCCTACAGGGCAGAGCTGAAGAATTTCAGTGACCAGAAGGTGCTGACATCCATTGAGGAAATGATGAAAGTAAGCATTTCTGTCTCAAAACAGAGTTTTAATGCAACGCGTTCTGTACTGCGGTTGGTCGTATAGTGACCTTCCTTCAATCTGGTAACTTACAAAATTGTTACTGGCTTTCCCAGAAGGTAAAACGGGAAGATGTTTAGAGATTCTCGCCCCTGTCGGGTGAGCTGGGTCTAAGCGGTCTCTGGCCAAAGCCAGCCGCAGGGTTGTCGCTGAAAGAGCGTTCTTTACTCCCGGGCGGAACGGGCCTTCGTGCGCTAACGAATGTTTTTGCCTGGAGGGAAGTGTGGCTGTGCATCCTAAGTCTGTTAATCGCATCATTAAGTATTCCGAATTCCTCATCTAAGAGAATGCATCCCTGCATAAGGGCTGTCGTTTACAGGCGGGGTGAGCACCTGGGAGAGGCGCCTGCTGTGGCCCCCCCGGTTGCCCGTTCTAACGCTGCTGCCCCTCCCCAGGCCCTGCAGCCCGGCAGCCCGGGCGCGCTGCCGCCGCCCAGCGCGGCGCTGAGCTCCTTCAAGGGCCGCATGAGGCTCTGCGGCGTCCTGCACGCCTTCCGCATCCGCGCCGTCACCATCGGCAGGGTGATGAACTACCTGACCGCCCTGTGAGCTCGTCCCCGGGCAGCGCCCGGGGACGAGCTTGACCTGAAGTTGCTTTGGAGTGCTCTGGGAAGAAAACGCAGCGGGGCGGATATCCTGCAAGGTGTTTGGGGGCTTTTTAGCCATCGAGAACGTTCTATTTTATGGAGTTTCTTATAAATCTTGTCTTAGTGAGCTATTGCCAGTGCCTTTTAAGCTATCGTGTTAAACTTTTAAATTTCTAGACAATAAGCTATATTGTACGAAAATGTTCTCAGACCACCAAACACTCAGCTGTAATTTGTCTTAAATGTTTTATTTATTCAATTGTGAGTTTCAGAAATTGAAACATATTTATAATAAGCCTGATTTATTTATGATGATGTTCCTTATTTATTCTATTTATTGCCTAATACAATTAAAGTTTGCATAAAAACTGTGGTGAGCTTTTTTTCTTCCTTGAGATACGACACAAATCGACATGACAGAGTCATATGGATCGGACTTTTAAAATACCTTGACTATTGCTCGCATGTAAGCAGTGTACCATTCAGCACTGGGTCGTATTTAAAAATCCTGTTTCCCTCTTGCTCCTTACTTCAGCTGTGTTTCTTGCAATTGTATCTCAGACTGAGCCATTCTTGTTCACAGTGCCCATTGCGTGGTTTCCTGGGTGAAAGCCTGGCCCCACAGAAATCAATAGCTACACTGTTTATTTCAATGGTGCACGGATTTTGCGCAGAGCTCTTAAGGTCTGAAAGGATAACTGGATCATTGTTGTCCAAATTCCTCCCTCCAGTGCTTCAGCTGGCGTAAAAGGAGCCGGGTGGGAGGAGGACTCCGCTTCTCGGCTCGTCCGAGCCAATCCAGGCGATGTCACTGCCGCTTTTTGTCCCACCAGTGAGGGGACAGCTGCACAGCCGCATCCTCTCCCCTCTTCCCCAGCATCGGTGTCACCTGTGTGCTACACCGGCCCTTGCAATGTCATCTTATAACCTCCCGCAGTTCGCTAACTGAACTAGATCCACGGTCCTCACTCCTACACTGTCCATAACACACGTAAGGTAAGAGCAACCTCACGCCCGGGTGCTCTGATGGCCCTGCTTTGTGTAATGCTTTGGTTCCTCCCGCCTGCAGGAAATGGCAGAGGCACACAGGCAATGATACAGCTGAAAACCACAGAAATACAATACACATTTTTCAAAGGGTTCTTGATTTTGATTTAAAGAACTCAAATGTTGAAGAGCTTATTGTATCTTTGGACCATCTGCTACACTACCCCATTACCCTCACTATTACAAGTAAGCATCCTACTTCCAGCGTAGTTTTACTGACTTCTGCTTTTGGCCAGTGAGTCCTAGTATCAGGTATCTTAAAGTTCCCAGGTGCTGTCTCATATACAGATTTTGAGAGCAAAAGCTTTTAGCTAGGAAGCAAAATCAGCTAGCTTTAAAATAAGTGCCGCTATTGGACTTTTTTTTGTTTGAGCCACATCAAAATTACAAGCTCAGGTTGGCTTCGTAGACACCAAAGCTTCTTGTTGAAGAAAAGTCACGACAACTTACCTTCACTTTCTGAAGACCGTATCTCGTCCCCTCTGTGTGACCAGGCAGCTGGGGCACACGGGAAGCAGCCTTTCCCATCCACCTTCTCCGTTACAGGGAAGGTCTTGCTCTGTTTTTGCAAACCCCTTGCTGTTGAGTATTCAGAGAGATTCATTTTTAAGAACGTAGCTAATTTCTAACAAATCACCCCTGAGTATACGCAATGGCTATGTTCCCAATGCGGTCTGCCTGGGAGTTCACCAGTATGAGGGGGCCTGTAGGTTCACACAAAATTCAGAATATGGGTAGTGAGCTTAGGTAAGGCATAATATTCTCCAACAAAAGCATTTTGTGTTGTAATGTAGCATCTGCACTCACCAGAACCATTCGCTAGCTATAAAACTAGCACTGACATTTTGGGAAATTATCCCCTTAATGCACTCTGTTATGGGATAAATTGCTTTATTCATTAGTAAGGAAAAAAAAAGATAATGACATCTGCATGTTTATCGTTACTGGATAGTGTTGCACATGTGGAATGGCATGTGTTTAATCACTACATAACATACAAAGAAAATCCTCTGACATTTTGAAACAAAAACTGAGGCTTAAATTGGAAACTCGAGGAGGGGCACTGGGACGAGTACGCTCCCCCTCCCTCTTCCAAGCTCATCACTGCTCCACTTACTGACACGGGGTCTCCCATCAGAAAAATGAAAAGAAATAAGCTGCTGACTTAAAAAGCTGCACGAGAACTGAAAATCGACAGCTACCATGTGAGGAACTGCCGACCAGCAGGAGACTGCCCTCGGAGGGACAGGGCTGGGGACACCAGCACTGACCCAGCTGCCAGAGGGTGGAAGGTAAGGTGTCCACCACGGCACCAGGTGTCCCCGACTGCAATTCCTGTCTGCTTGGCGCAGAGAGAAGAGCCAAGGGCAGCTCCACTTTCACACAGGGAGGCCCACGATGAGCCTCCCTGAGTCCGAACCTGGTTTTCCCTAAATCCCGCATCAGCAGAAGAGCCTGCGAGGTTCGGGCAGAGACGAAGCCCCTTCCCTTGGCCAGCGGAAACCCCTCGGGACTCTCCTCCGTGGGGAAGCCCCTCCTGGAAAGGGATGGAGAGAAAATGCTATTGCTGCGTGACGGAGCTCGTGAGCTCTGGCAGACGCGACAGACGTGCAATGCCTCCTCCGAAAGTGCAAAGTGCTGTCTGAAAACCCACTCCTCATCCCAAAGACGGGAACACAACCTGACCAGGGTTGAGAAGGTGGCCTGTGACAGACAACCAGCAGGCAACGTTATTAAGAGTTGTAATTTTTTTTTTTTAATTTTAACTATCTGATGAAATACAGATAAGTAGCGTAAATGTTTCCTTTTTAATCCTTATTTTTAAAAGTATGCTTTTTCTTTCATAAACATACACAGAGGAAGATGATCAAAAGAATCATGTCTTTAAAAACAAGGCAATCTCCTGCATCAGGTAGCTGCTCTCTTCTACGAATAACATTTTCAGATCTTTTACAATACTATACTACAGGTATTGCCTACCGAGTAACAACCTTCTTGGAAATTCTGACTCTTCCTATTTTAGTTTAAGCACCTCATTCTATTCAAGTTAAAATTAATTGCGTTAAAAAAAAAAGTTCATAATACAAAAAAATTATACAACATAAAAAAATCTCATAAAAATTGAGACAGACTATACAGACAAGAGTAAACAAGAAAATCCCACAGAAAATTCAAAGCTGCCTACAGTTAGTAGTGGTGCTACTGTGAAATTGGTCTTCTTTTTTTTTTAGAAAACAGAACCACAGCCCAACAAAGACTGAGTGTACATGAATATATACAGTGGTTACATATATACAGTGATTATGCAAACAAATTTATCTGCAAGAGTATTCTTCCCTGATCTTAGGTATCTGTGAGAAACATAACATGCCTCATGATTTTGGTAGTTCCATTTTTTAGGGGGATGAAAGTTTCTGCATAACTTTTCTCCCTGTCTTTCCCTGATGTAAATAAAATGTTTCAAGATAACAGTCATACACCTGATAAAGGTAAACCCATTTCTCCCAGAGTTCATTGTCTTTTAGGACTGGCTCAACCAAGACAAAATTCAGTGGCAGGTTTTGGGCACCTGAAGCCTGGCACTTCCATCCTGACTCGACAGCTGCGATGACTGGTATCCAAACGCATGAGTAATTACTTCTGAAAACACTTCTTGCACTGACATCAGTGCAAAATTTCATTCACATTTCTTTCAAAGTCTCTATCTAAACTTTCCGCTGACTGATTATGACTTGCATCTTCATTACTGAATCACAATGAAATCCCAGGAAGACAGCTTGAAAAATGTAACCATTTGGATGGGGAAAGTTCCTGAGCTTTTTATCAGCTTCTTCTCCAACTCATCACTGAGCCAAAAAGCCTGGGGAAATGAACACGCACAAGCACATACGTATTATTTGATCTCTAGAAGTTATTAAAATATTGAAGTTGAATAGTATGTGTATAAAAAACCTACAATAGTGCAAAGGTGTGGCAATATACATGTTTGCAAGGGGCAGATGAGTGAGGAAACATCAGCGGTTGTCCCCCCTTCGGAGCCAGGTTGCTTTAATGGAGAGTAAAAGTAAGAACAAGGCTTTGCCTGTTCCACAAACATTGGTTTTTGGACTTCTTTGGACTTCTTATTTCTTCTTTGGATTCCCTGATACAAACCAAGAATTTGCTTGGGTATATAATGCCAATTAATCTGGTCATGAGGATTAGGTCATGGTCAAGTTTTCTGAACATACTCAGTACAAAAGTATTACTCATTTTATACTAGTTTCTGAAGGGAAGTATAAAAATGCAACAAGAAAGAAAATCATCATTAATATTAGAAGGGAGACAATTCTGACCTACACAACAAAATGTGTACTAGGTATTTAGTAACTCTGATGTGAATTCTTAAAATACATCTGAAACACAATGATGTAACTAAATAAATATAATGAGAAGTCAATACCTTCTAGTACTTGTACTATATCGTATGACACTTTTTCACTGAGACTGTTGTACAAATTCTGTGCAGTTCCGTTGCTTTGCTCTCTTTCTCTCCACTTGCTTAACACCAGAAATTTTTGCATATTGACTTCCTCTTCCTTCGCCTGAATCTGCTGAATGTCTCTCATTTCCAGCTGAAGACACTCAATGGCAATTTCTTTCCACTCTCCACCAAACAACTTTGCAATTACCATCAGCTGTTGATCAGTTAGTAAGTTTTTTGTTTTAATTCCATCTGAAAAGACACAGGACAAAAATCAGATCTAATATTGTTCTTCCGATTAGACTTTTAACTAAATGACACTGTTAGTTCTGTGCAGGGCTGGGGACATGCAATGAAGGGGATCTTATTAGTCAAGCAAAACTAGATTATCTGCAGCCAAGCACTGCAGAAAATCACCTGAAGAATTAAGAAGCCTGGCTCATACAGATGCTAACTTGCCAACTTCTGATTTCATGTTGTCTGCTGTAAAGGGGTTTTTTTGTTTTGTTTGTTTTGTTTTTTCTCCCCCATTTATAAGCAGCTCTTCATCTAGTAGAAAAACTATATGAACACAAACCTCCCTAAGTATGCTATGTTATCAAGCACCCAGAGAATTTGGGATGCGTAACATTAAGGCCATGCTAAGCACTCGCTGTCACCTGACAAGTTCAGATGACTGCTTTTCTCAAAACCTAACGGTGCTCCAGAAGGTTGAGGTTTGTTCTTCTTTTAATTATAGTAGATAAGAAGTCTCAGCCCACATGGTTATAGGGACTAAGCAATTTCCCTTTTCTGTGCCACCATTTACACATAAAACTGAAGTTTTGAACGATGAAAGCTCTCCCTCTGGTGGCTACATGCACCCATAAATAAATACCTACATGGTTATTTTTGCTGACATGCGAAGCCTCATGCCAGCTATATTATTCAATTCAGAAAATGACCACGATTCAAACAGTGGTAGATACTTCCTTCAAATGGAAAGCCCACGTAAGACAGGTACCAGAAGCAGGACATGTAAGACTGTGGTTGGAATATAAATATCACACTAGGATCTAAACATTCCCTGCTACGATTTTTTCATTTATTTATTGAATTATTTTTCTGTATTTTTTTTCAAAGTAACTATTAGTAAATTAGCAGTTTCTCACTGGGAGCTCCCAGACACCAACCATTTTTAAACATCAAGATATTACATGTCAACAGTAAATGGGAGTCGATTTTTTTTTTTTTTTTTCGGAAAAAATCAGCTTGTTATGGTTAAGGACATATCCCGAATACAAAATCTGAGACATGTACTTGAAACCTCTTTTAAAAGCAGCCATTATTTCCCAGTCTAAGAACACAACATCATTTTAGCTGACCCTTATAAACCAAGTTTCCTAGCTGCTTCTCCACATTTACCTGCTGAATGAATGACAGTGTACAGAAGTATACAAATGAGGCACACACAAATTTTGTACCTACAAAAGTAGCACTTTCTCCTCCTATATTTCACGGTCAGATTTGTGGAAGTCTCTAAAAAACTGAGCCCCACTTCAAACCATGAAATTAATTTAAAAAAAGGAAATGAAAAGAAAAAACGGACTGGTATTTTAAATGACACAGAAATGCTTACCTGTACTATCATTAGACCTTTGCTTTTTGCTACAGTGCTTCTCTTCTTCAGAAAAGCTGTTGGTTGATTTC
The DNA here is from genome assembly GCA_013399475.1 of Chauna torquata. NCBI lineage: Eukaryota > Metazoa > Chordata > Aves > Anseriformes > Anhimidae > Chauna > Chauna torquata. Next base: position 8,305 of record VXAL01001504.1, on the reverse strand, counting down.
CGTCTTTTGACACCTAAGGAGCAAGGAAGAATTGATGTTACTTCATTCATTGCACTCACACATCACTTGAGCAACAACAGCAACTGAAGCACACAGAAAATAAGCAACTCTGAATTATGTTCAAATTGACTTACTGACTGCATTTCTTTTTTGCTCATTTTTGTTGTGATCATAGTGCATCCAGTCACCTGGAAAACAGTTTTCAAAGAAAACAATAGGTCAGGGAGGAATTTCCATTGCTATGCCCTACATCCAACCATTCTCGCATTTCAAAACAAACCGTTAGGTGGAGTCTTGTTGCTGAGTTAAGATTAAAAGAATGAGATGATTTTGCACATTTTATCACACCACCTTTATAACTTATATTACTCCTAGTAACTACAGCAGAGCACCCTTCCATCCCACCCTGCAACACTGACACCTTCGCCTGCAGCAGGGTTTGTTCACAAAACCCCAAAGGGGTTGTGGGGGCCCCGTCCCTGGCACCGCACAGGCTGAAGGCACCTGCTCCAGAACAGGCTTTGAAGACGCTGCTTTGTGCATCACCCCGACGTCTGTGCTGCACAGGAGCTCGTGCAGGTTACTCCAATATTCAGTATGCAACCTCTTGGATCTCTTCGCTTCGTGTTTTATCACTCCCAGTTCCAAACCTTGCAATTTTAACAGCAGTAATTGAAGTTATTTAAAGAATTCAGTCTACAGGCTGAATTGCACCCCAAATCATGCATCTTTTCAGCGGGAACAAACTGCTAGTCAAAATACAAAATACTTACTTTCTCTTAGTTTTGCTTTCCATACAACTGCATCAGACTCCAGTTCAACCAAAGATAAGGTGAAGTCATCAGGTTTCTCCAAATAGACTTCAATGTAACTTTTTAGTTTCAAAAGAGATCCATCAACAAATTCAATTTCCTGCAAAATGTTACATTTAAAATAAACATTTATCCAAACATAAATTAAACAGGAAGTATTTGGCTGGTGACACAGATCTGAACCAAACTCCAACCTCCCCAGAGTTTTGTAAGGATTTCTTCCCAAAGTTTTAGATCTTTAAGAGGCAAATGCCTTCTGCAGTGATTGCAAACGGGTGTGAAAAGTGCTCTTAAAGCCAGTGCAAGCCCCACACTCAGCAGGAGTGCAGACGAAAAGCTATTTTCTGTCATGTTTCAAATCAAGCTGCGATGCACAAAATGACATTTACATGAGGAACTTACCTCCGGATTTACTTCAGCTTCTGGTTCACAAAGTAATCTATACCTCTTTCCTTTCTGTAGTAATTTTTGGCACACAGGGGGCTTGTCAATTTTAATGAATTTCTTTTTTGAATGTTTTACTGCTTTTGTTATATCCTGAAATTTTAAAAACACAATGTGTTACTCCCTTCAGGGAAGGAACTGACATTTACAACCCGCATTGCTCCTTGTGGCTCCCTGTGTCTTTCTCCATCCCAGCTCCACAAAATGGCCGCGGCCCGGGCCACACAGCAAACCTTACGAAATGCCGCGTACTAAACACAACGCTTGTGGGGGACGATGCCTTTCTTTATCAAAAAATACTGAGTTATGCTACAGCAGTGAAACTAGAAGGGCTTTGCAGAATGAAAGCAAGCGTTATTAGCTGCTGCCCCCTTCTTATGCTGGTCTACGGGGGGATTGGTGAGAGGACTCATGGCGCAAATCCTGAGCTCCGCAGATTTCGGTGGCAAACAGGTTTCTGGTGCGTTTTCACTCTTCATACTTTTCACAGCAGCATGTCAACGAGCAAGTGGGCCAGTACAACCGCGTACATACCAAATCCTAACGTGGCAGACCTTTTCGGCACAGAAACGCCGTCATATTCAGAGCTTTGCGTGCACAGACCACAGTGAGGGGAGGGCGCCTCTTTGCCGTAGCACTGCCAGGGCAAACGCCCAACGTGGTGAACCCTACCTTGATAAAGGAGTCGTTGTTCGTGGCCACGTAGACGCGGAACAACAAGGAGGAGTCGCTGTCGACAGCCTTGTAGAGGACAACGGCGCCGTGGTAGAGCAGGGGCTCCTCGCTGCGGATGAGCGGCCCGACGGGTGACAGCGAGCTGACCAGCCACCGCACGTGCGAGGCCGAGTAGTCCGTGGACGGCTCGATGGCCGCGCCCGTGCCCTTGATGTGCAGCACCTTGAACGCCAGACGGGAGCCGCCGTCTGCGGGGACACACGGCATCGGCGTCAGCGCCCGCGGCCCGGCCCGCGCCGGCTGCCCGTGCCGGGGGCCGGTACTCACCGCCGAGGCAGAGGGAGTGCGGGAAGGCGATGGAGGTGAGGACGGAGACCGCGTCGCAGTGCACGTCGAAGAGGGGGCCGCCCACCACCCACGGCGGCTCCACCAGCCCGGCGTACTTGCTCCAGGACAGCAGGGAGTAGCTGATGGTGACCGCCTCGGTCACCTCAAAAATCAGGCCCGTGACGCTGCACTGGTACGTGCCCTCCGCGTCCAGCTTCATCCTGCCGGGACAGACCCACCCAGTCAGCCTGGTGCCTGCCGCAGAGCAGGTGTTAATTATCATTATTAAATAAATAATGCGTAAGTTTTATTTTAATAATTTATAATTACTAATTGTTAATTACTGCAATGAGACGAGACACACAGGAAGCTGCCCCAAGAGCTGTCTTGGACAAGGATATACAGTCAGCACCAGCAGCTGGTGTAAGTTCTTTATTGAGGGCATCTTTCGTTATAGCTACAAATGCATTTGTGCTGGAAATTTTTTCCCCGCTTAATTTGAAGGGAGAAGTATCTTGATGGGAACAGCATAAATGAATACCCATTATATAAAAAAAAAAAAGCATACAAATATTGTCCTCCAGAAAGTCTCCTAGGGGTCACTTGCTCCCTCTGGGCCTATACAAATAGATAAAATAAAAATACATATTTAAAAAGCTGGTGAGAAACCAGAATTACAGTTTGCAGGTTATCTCATGCAAAATATGTGAGTTTCTTTTTCTAAACATACATTTTCATTTCTGCAGTGCTCACAGTGGGGTAGACAGTTTGCTCCTAGCGAGAAAACAGGAAAATCAGCTCATTAAAATCAAAGTAATTAAATGCTCAGGAAAAAAAAAAAAAAACCTCCAGAGCTCTCTTACCACTTGATTCATTGCAGTCTGGCTGTGATTCTTCCTTTTCTTGTTCTTCATCTACATAAAGAAGTTTTAAAGGCAGGTATTAATACACTTGGCAAAAGAGCTCACTGAGAAGGGCCATCTGTGACTTTTACATAACAAAAGGACACTGGGGACAGTGTCTCTGTTCCAGGCTCTGCCCATCCCAGCTTCCTGGGGTTTCCAGTATTTGCACTGCTCCTGTCAATGGGGGGTTGCAGCGATGCACTGCGCAGCAAATGCACCCATCAGCCTCCAGGCAGGGCTCTGCTCACACACTCAGCAAGGGCAACCCACCGATTTCATATGGTTACTAAAAAAAAACACTAAGGAGAATATTCTTAAAACTAACGTGTCTGCACTGGCTTCACATGGCTTGGGGATGAAGCTGGGTACCACGATACAAGATTTGTGAAAAGCTCATCACTTGCCCAAAGAGCTGGAAATTTTCATGGCAGAGGGAAAACCCATCCCCGGGATCTCTCACCCTGCCAAGCACGAACTCCAGTGACCCGCACGGAAGCTGGGCACCATGCTCCCCACTGAGAAGGGAGCCATGCCTTGTCCCTAAACGGGTTTAAAAATGCCTGAATCCGCCTCACTAAACCCCAACACAAAAGCAAGCAAGCAGAGCCAACACGTGGGGCAAAAGCTTTTGGGCTGAAGGGTTGAATTGTGCAAAAGCGAGAGGCAGAGCTCATGCCACAAGGTGTGATGAAACGCAACCGCTGCTGCTGCCAGCCCAGCAACAGCAGCCCTGCAGGCAGGCCGTCCCCGTCAGCCCGTTACGTCAACACCCTCGCAGGTAGGCAGATGCGCCGGAGGTAGACAATCTAGTATCTTTCACCGCGCTGAACTGCCTGCGAGATATCACAGAAACACCCCGGCTATGACAGCGAGTTGGATACTGTCCTAGAGAAATGCTATTTTGGTCCCGGAGCGGCTGCTGGGATTGCTCCCAGCCCCACGCAAGAGAGGAAGCACGGCGGAGCTATGCGCGGGGCTCGCTCTGGCAGCGCTGCTAATTAAATAACAGCGTTTTGCATGTTTCTGTTTGCAAAGAGAGATAGCCGCCACGTCCGCACACACTGCGCATGCACTCAGCCCGCACGATAACGCTCTCCAGCAAGTGTTTGTGCCAAAAGAAATGGAGGTCACTGTCCGCGCCAGCTCTCGGTCACTGTCTGCGTGCCCTCGTGCATCCCAGTAAGAAGCAGTTATCTGCACCAGCTTCCTAACGCCTGCAAAGGCAGATACAGGACAGGAACAAAGCAGCACACTCACCCGACCTTCTTGCATCCGACTCCTCAGAATCTGATGAGAAAAAAATCTTTCTAATTATTTAGCAAAGACTCTCAATCTTATACGAAAGCAGAATAAACTGCTCGTGGTGTAACACGTGCAAGTGAAAACCCACAGACTTTTCATCAACAACAAACACTTCCTTTAATTCTTTTCCTGTCCATCCTGTTCTGCCACTTCTGCTGCCAACTTTTATGCAGATTTATAGCCTCTTGGTCTTTGGACAACTGCTGTGGTGTAAAAACATCTGCCTGCATTGTGTTTGTGAGGCCAGTGCCACACGAGCTGCTGCGCCTCTATTATTGCAAAGCTCAGAACTGAGCAGCTACGAAATAATGTGCTCACAAAAATATTATTCTGCTTTTCAACATTCAATCATTGAATTATCAGTGCTATACAATAACTTTGAGACCATTCCCATAAAAAGCAGTGGTTTTAAACTGAATTTACATTTTCAAAAGAGAGAAAATAAATATAACATAATATTCACCTGAGTCATCTTCTGAGCTACTGCTGGAGCTGCTGGAGTTGCTTTCGGAACTGTTCTCTTCTTAACAAAATCACACCCCGTCAGTGACAGGAAGAATTAAATAATGCAGTGCCACAGGTAAGTAAGAGAGACATTTAGAAGTATAAATACATTAGTTTGGCGGGCAAGTTGGGTAACATGACAGCAAAAAAAATACTGAGGATGCTTAGGCATAGACTCAAGTCCCAGCATCAGAGGAGACTTCGGGGGATGTTCACAATGCTTAATTTTGATGTACGATGTCCTAAACAAACTGGGACTGTTCTGTAGGTCCTCCCCTCACCACTGGCACGTCCCACTTCACCCAGCTGCATTATGGTTTCCCATGGCAGGCACAGGAAGAGGGAGAAGCACCCGCGGGAGCTGGTGCGTACCACCAGTGATGTGCCCCTGTGCTGTGGATGTGCCATGCACAGTTTTAATAAATTATGCTTACAAATATAAGTTGAAGAGAAACCAATATTGGAAAACAAACGACTTAGGAGTCCCAGCAGTGCCTTCACTGGGGTTTTATAGCTGCATGGCATCAAAACATTACGGGGATGCCATCTTGTGTTTACATCCACAACAAAGCAGGCTCTGGTCACGTCTAGAAAACACGGCAGGATGCCGTGGAGATCCTGCAGCAAAGCCATTCAGGCTGCCACGCTCAGCAAGGAGGTTTCCAGCCCCGCGCAGCCAGGCTGGCTCCTGGTCCCGGCTGCTCACCTGCCGGGCGCTCCTCAGCACAGCCCCCTCCCTCCTCGCAGGAGGTCTCCAAGTCTGAAAGAGAAAAACGGTGGATTATACACGCATGCCTTGCACGAAAAGGGAACTCCTGAACACCCACAGTGAAAGTCCCCAGGGCCTCAAGCGTCGCGCGCGCTTCACACGTCCTCGGCGCAGGAAGAGTTGACTGGGCCACCGCCGCCTCTGCGCGTCAACCTCCACCACTTCCTGCGCCGATAAAGCCGCGGCAGGTTTTCTTGCTTTGAATCAAAGTGGCAACTGCGTTGGTCTGCAGGGCTTTGCAACAGAGGCATGCAGGGGCATGGAGGGAGCGTGCGCACGGTGCAGCGGCGGGGCAGAGGGGCTGCAAGGATGGCCGCACTGGGGACATCCCCTCCCACGCACCCACCACAGCAGGCAGAGCAAAGCACCAGCCCGCTGCTGCTGACTCCCAATGGACATGAAAAAATGTGCATAAAACCAGACTGTCATCGCCAGCCAAGGGGAACTGGAGAGACACAACGAGCCAGCATCCCACGTCCTCCATGCCACGCCGGGCAACCCAGCCAGACCGCCTCGACACGCACGCCTTGGTGCTCTGAGCAGGGATGTTACAGATTTAGTAGAATAAAAGCCCTCTCCATACGATCATGCACTGATTTTTCTGCACGAGGTCTCTGGCAGATCCAACACTGCCATGGCGCTCACCGAGCACTCCGGCTTCGATGCGCAGAGATTCGGCAGCCATCTACTGAATTCTCAGTGCAAGACTAGCTCTTCTCCTGGCATTTTTACACTAAGCAGATAAGAGGAAAAGAATAAATAACTAAAGAATATGAACTTTAAAAATAAGCATAAAATCTCAAAAATGTTATCCATGAAACTGAAGCATTACGCATTAATTTTCTACAGCCAGTAGTTATAAAATTGTGCTTTTCATTCAGAAGGATGGGAATTTCTAATCACAAACCCACTGAAGCCATGCATTTCACAAAGTTACTGTACCTTGTTCATCTGCAGAGAGGGATTCAATTCCGCTGGAAGACAAAACAGGAAATGCATGAGAAGGAAGACCTGTCAATCTTTTGCCACCCTTCCACACGAGCCAGGGAACTTGAGGAAACCAAGCAGGTTTTAAGGCAAGTTAAGCAGTAATGATGGGGGGGGGTGGCACTTAAAAATGCATTTTCTCAAATGCCACCTGTGGACCCCCGGCTCCTGCCCTTGCCGCAGGGCTACAGGGGACACCTGGTTCTGCCACGAGGGTTCCCACAAAGACAAGCCCTTGGTTCCCAGCCCCTTTTGCAAAGCCAAACTCTCCAGGACATAAACTTCTGCTTTGAGAAGCAGGCAAGAAGGTTGTCAGCGCTCCGTGAGTGGAGGGAAGCATCAGGACGAGTACAGCAGAGCTTCCTGAGACAACAAAGGGAAACAAAAGGAGAGAGCAGGAACATAAGCCTGCTGATAGCCCCAGGGTTTCTGAGCCCTCTGTTCAGTCTTCAGGCTGGGCAGAGCAGCAGGGTGCTGCCATTATTTATCTTCTTCAGCACCGCACGAAGCTCAGATGGACTTGATGACCCAGAAGTGGCAAATTACTCCAATCTGATCACCTGTTGGTGAACCACGGCAAATCCAGACCCAACTTCTTTTTCCATTCTCTCTTGAAAAGAGGAGATTTGCTGTTTTTATCTTCTATGGATCTTCACCAGATCTGGAAACCTTTCCATGGAGCTCCACAAAGTCTCCACTGAATAACCACCATAAAAGCGTCTGATTAGGAAGGGAATTGCTCTGGGTGTAGTTACCATAAACCAGCAGGTGACATCCAGCTCTGCTTCACTTTGGAATCAGAACCAAACATCCAGTATCTCTGCTTTCCCAGCAGGCAGCCAGAAGTGCAGCATCATGCAGGTAATGGTAGCGGCAGGAAAATAACCCCTAAAAACTAGGGCTGAGGAGCAAGGAAGAGAAGAGGCAAAGCAATGCAAGCAAGAGGGAACTGGGCAAAGCGGGGCGGGCGGCTGGGCAGGGATGCTCCCACGCAGCCTGAAGTGGGAAGATTTGTCTGTCAAGGCCAGGGAAAACGGAGCTAGACACTGAGAAGAATCTGGGTGAGAGTTTCACTGTGACCAGGAATGAGAACTGTATCCAAACTGCGTCTCGAAAAAATTATGCTGAGGGTATCTGCAGGGTTGGGAAAAAGCCTGGATGGACCCCAGACAGCGCCTGAGCCAAGGACCGTTTGTGCAACCCTGCACCAAGTGCTGGCTTGCTGAATAAGGTTTGCCTACAGACAGCTTATAGCCCTGCGTTTCACTCCCCCTAAGCTACAAAACACGTGCTGAGGAAGAGGAACGGTGAAAAAAACCAGCCCTACTCAGTGTAACCAATTACTGCCCACAATCAATTAACTACTCCGGGGAAGAAACGCGTTTCCAGCTTTACCTCCTGCCACGCAAGTGCTGCACGGTGCTGTTGTTCACCCCCTGCCGAACCAAAACCAAAACAGCTTAACCACACTGGTGATCGAGGCTTTGCAGGGAGCAGATAAACACTCTCGTTTGTCACCCGACACAGCTGCCGCCTGTTTCGGCACCAGCCGGGGTGCTGCGGGGCTGCCAGCAGCGGGG
>VXAL01001503.1:842349-863861 GCA_013399475.1 Chauna torquata | reverse complement strand
GGGAAACGTCCGGGGCGGGGGGTCCCGCTGCTCCCGAGCATCCCTGGCCAGCCCCTTCCCACCCCCGCAGCTCTGTAAGGCCAAGGGCCTGACAGCGTGGCCGGGGGGGGCAGGGGGGGGGGGGAATTTCGAGTTCCGCCCCCCTACAGGCGCTCCCGCGAGGAGGGTCCGGCGCTTTGTGCCGCTCGCTCATCTGGAGCGCAGATCCTCGGGATCGTGTGGCGGAGCTGCTCTCGCGCTGCTGGGGGCAGCGGTGGCTGGGTGGCGCGAGATGCTTGGGGAAGCCCCGGGAGAGAGGTCAAGGAAAAGGCCTCACGTGCTGCAGGAGCGCGCCACAGGCACGGGAGCCGGAAATCGGGATGTTTTGATACCTATTACGGTGCTTTTTAACTGCCACTAAAACCGGTGGAGGAAGCCATTTTCACCTTAATTTAAGTGGAAATTAGCTGTAAACTCTTCCCTGTTTGGCGTACGCTCTGTTAAACTGTGGTCTCAGAAGTCCGAACCGGTTTCTGCGTCTGTGCTTCAATAAGAAAACCTACTAAATCGAGTAGCAAATCCATATGTGTCGTGCAGCATTAATATTAGTCTTCTCTCTTGGCAGGTACTGTTGGCTCCTGTGCTTCAGTCAAGACGCTTCTGCGATGCCTCGGCTGCGCTGAAACGAGAAGACCTTTTAAGCGGAAGAGTTTCTATATGGTTGATGGGCCTTGAGTTGTGCAAAAGTGCTTACAGTGCAGGTAGAGTTTAGGACCTACTGCAGTATAAGCACTTCTGGCATTACTGTGGCGATTCGGTGACGGTAGCGGGGCACGGACGTAGCCGGGACTGTTGTTTTGCTGCGTTACGAATGGTTCTTGTGTTAAGGTGCATCTAGTGCAGTTAGTGAAGTAGCGTAGAATCTACTGCCCTAAATGCTCCTTCTGGCACAAGCTGCTGCCTGCACGTCCAAAAGCACGCGTCCATCTGGCTTAGCTCAGCAATTACAATTTTAGCTAAAGCGTTTTTTCATTGAAGGCAATTGCTCAGGAAATAGTTCTGTCCTAGCAGTACCAAAGTGCTCATAGTGCAGGTAGCTTTGAATTGGACCTACTGTAATGTGGGCACTTACAGTACTGCTAGATAAAGTGCATCTTAGCTAGTGGCAGTTTCTGGAGAAGATGGTGCTGATTACAGTCAGTTTTGCAGGTTTGCATCCCAGCGTACTAGAATTGCTGTGCAAATCCATGCAAAACTGACTGTGGTGGTGGTGAATCTGTGGTGAATAATGGGTTTTGAAGCTTCTTATTTTTTCCACGGAGATTTGAAGCTGCCTTGCGCTGGTTTCTCCATGGGTGGGGATTTGTTGCATTACTTGTAGCTATGTGTAGAGTATTGCACTTGTCCCGGCCTGTGGAGGAAAGGAGGACTTGTCTTCAGGCTGCGCCGCTTAACATTTGCCAGTACGGTAAACTTTGTTTTGCTGTTGTCGGGTGGATCACGATGCAATTTTGATTAGTTTAGTAGGAGAAAAATTGCACGGTATCCATCTGTAAACCGCAAGACCTTCATCGCTGACAACATACCTTTTGTCAGTAATCAGTTCTCGTGGCAGAGTCGGTAGTGGTGTGCGTAATGGTTTGCTGGTGACTCCACAGCGTAAAGGAATGGGAAGAAAGAAAACTTCGCCAGACACTAAGGTTTGTCTACCATTTAAAAAGGGGGGAAAAAACCCTGGAACAGTTGCAAGTGGTCCAGGGGAGGATGTCTGGGGAGTGTTTTTGTAATAACGTGTAATTTACTATGGCATACTTACCAATAAAGAGATTTTTAAATAAACCTGGTGTTTAATAATGTATCTCAGTCCAGTGTGGTTGCAGTAGACAAGTAACAAAGATACGGGAGACCCTTTTTGCTGGCTTGTCCGCCAGCCTTGTCCTGTCTCCACCAGCAGCCTCCTCCGCTTGGTTTTAAAGAAGGTAAATCTGTTGCAAACCTCCCCTTGCTGCTGCTACTTCAAGGAGGCCCTTTGACGAAGGGGGAATGTTTCTCCCCAGGCCAGGAGAAGGACGTCCTTTTTTTTTTTTTTTTTTTGCCTCTTTGCCTCCATGAGCCTTGAAGCCAGGAGTGGAGCTGCAGCTTGCCTTGAAGTGCTGCCCCTGGGAAAGGGGAGACCTTGGTTTGTCCGGCTTCAGAGGCTGCCAAAACACCGTGAGCCGCTCTGCTGCGGGAGCAGGTTGGATGCAGCAGCCTGAACCGTGCTCCTCGGGGGGTGTTGCTGCTGGGAGTCTGCTGCTGGGGCAAGCAGCGAGGTCTGCATCCTGGCGGGCAGAGGAGGGACCTGAACACAAGCTGCTGTGTTGCGGGCGGGCAAGTCTTGTGGTGCATTTGGGGAGGGGGAGAGCTGTGTTGCTGAAATCACTGCTGCACTGTAGTGTGTGAAATGCTGTTTGGAGGGTTCACCTGCTAACGGGAACCTTTGAGTGTCTTGGGGAGAGGACTGCGTGATGTTCACAAGCTATTTTTTTTCCTGCCTTGTTAGAATTATGTTCACATCTGTTGCAGTTTTTTCTTTTTTTTTCTTTTTTTTTTTTTGAGACCTGCTCCAGAACTGCAGCTTGCAGTTGCCTCAGAACAAATAGACGCGGTCTGGCTAGGTGGGCAATACCAGTGAGTTGGAAACACCCTCCTTCCCCCTGCTGAAGTATCTTGAGATCTAAAGGGATCATCTTGCTGGCTTGGCTTTCTTTGTGGCCAGTGCAGCTGGACTGGTACCTTGGGGATGGGGTGGATGCGCACGGCAGGGACCAGCTGCAGGACTCCGGGAGCAGCAGCCAGGTTTGGAAGCCTTGGAAGCCCGGTAGCTCTTGGATTTCCAGGAGAGGACGCTGAGCAGCTGTCAGCTGCGAGGGGAGGTTTGGAGCAGAGCAGCCCTAGCTTAGCGTAGGTGCCATCGCAGAGCTCCGGCAAGGGTTTCCCTGCAGCTGGCGGCGCCGGGTGATTTTATGCCCCAGAATCCGATCTGAGGCTGGGTCGTAATCTTGTGCTTCAGAGAGCTGTAAAAACTTCAGACCCCTGCGCAAACAAAAGGGAAAGATGTTCCCTGAGCGTAGAGCCCTTCTGGCTGTGCCACTTGTTGACAGTGAGGAAAAAAGGGTTGGAGTGTGCGCTAATTGTGATTTACTGTAGTGCATCGTACCCCAGCCGAGCGACAGGCGTCGGGCTGTGCTCACGCTAGGACTGAAACCGAAGTTTGCTCCCGCATTAACGCGCTCTTGGGAGACGCTCCAGGACGCGCTGCAGCGGTGCACTGGCTTCGTATCGCTAGTAGCAGGTCAGTGTCCCGCTCGCTCTGCAGCTCTGATCCAGCTCCTGCGTGGGCCCACGCGGGTGTTCTTCGGCTGAACCGGGCTTGTGCTGGCAGGGACACGGTGCCGCCAGCGCGTGCGCTTGGTGCATCTGTGCACGGAGCTGGCGTGGGGGCTGCAGGCAGCGGTGGGCGTGCAGGACGTCTCACGCCATGGCAGTGCCGGAGCTCCGGATGGGCACGGACAAAACGAGCCCAGGCTGCGAGCGGGTTACCGACGGCTTCAGCAGCAGCCGGTGAGTTACCTGGGTAGGAGGGGTGGTGGTGGTTGTTGCCTGATCCCGCTAGTGACAGCTATTTATTAACAGCGTGGGTGTTTGCTTTTTCGACAAGCATCTACACAATCTGTTCCGAACGATAAGTCTGTAGTTTGCAATTTGCGTGGTTTGTACGGAGTTTACTGCTCAAATCGCTGAAATTTAGAAAAAGCAAGCTGAACGTTTCCGCAGCTGTAAACTGCAGAAGTGGAGGAAGTGGGATCCTCTGCTCTGTGGGAGCAGCCTCTGCAGAGCGGTGCCCCGTGCGTGCTCCCCGCACCCCGACGCAGCGAGCTGCTTTATTGCCGGGCTCAGGCGCGGCAGGCGGGCAGTGCGTGCCGGGGAAACAGCAAGCAGGGCTGCCCGCGGGGCATCGGCATTGCAAGGCTGGAAGTCAAACGCGTGCTGCTGGTGTCGCCTCAGCGTGTCTTTAGGGCCAGTGAAGAGGAACGTGCAGTGACCGGGGGCTGCACCCTGCGCGCGACGGCAGGGTGCGCGTGCTCTGAGCGCTCGCCGCGCGTCTCCCGTCACGGCGGCTGTCTCGTCCGTGAGCTCTGCAGTCCTTCCCTCTTACACACGAGGCTAAACTTACTGGCGTGAGCAGGTTGCCGAAACCTCCCCTTCTCACCAGCTCGCTCCTGGCCCACCGGCACTCGCGCCGGAGTCAAACCTGCAGCCTGCTCTATGCTGTTCCGACGCCTGGACGATGACTTACATTTTCCAAGGTTTAAAAATACTGAAACTAACTTTTAAAGTAACAAATGTCTCGTCTGTATGCTAGCAGCCTGGGAAGATTTTCCGGAGGGTTTGGAAGCAGGTGGAGCCCAGGAGGGAGGAGCGGGTCACAGCCCCCCGGCTCTCGCGTAGCAAATCCCTGCCCGCCCGGCTCTCGTGCGGCGGCCGCGGTGACGGGCTGCAGGCGTGGGCGCTCGGGCATCGCACAAACGCTTTGCTACAGCGAAGGAGGAAAGCGGTGAAACCTCCCCGGGCCACACGTGTGCTGCTGCTGTCACGGTGTTGGTGCAGGGTTGCCGCGCTGCTTTTTAAACAACTTTTTTTTTCTGTGAGAAGCGTTGCAGCCATGTGGACAATGGTGCCGAAGGGCCGAGGCTGCCCGGGAGCTGTCGCCGCGGCTATTTCTGGGAGCGGGATGTCAGAAAGGAGTCGGCACCGGTTGCTTCTTACTGGAAGTTTATAAATAGGTATGAGCGCACGCAGGCGTGAGGGCTTCTCATGGAAAGAGACAACTCTCGTTCTGGAAACTTCAGAGGGCTTCTAACGTCTGAGTGCCGGGGCTATTTTTGCAGAGTGGGAATATTTCATATTATTTCAGTCTCCTTCCTGCCGCACAAAGCTTTCTGTTATTTAATATGTGAGCAGTTATTCCCAGCTCTAATCAGTGTTTATCTAGCAGAGCATCCCGTGGGTACTTGCCTTTTCTCTTAAAGGAAGTGTATTAAAATCATTCTTAATACCTCTGAACTAGCATTGTTTTTAAAGTATCTTCTGCTGCTGTGGGTCTTCAGGGTGTTTTTTTGTACAGCACGTCCAGGTCTGTATTTGTGCGCTGAGCCCACGTAAGCTTTTCTAACCAGCGCGTGTTGCACAGCGCACAGCCTGCACGCTTGCTGCCCTTTGTCTGGGGTCATTCCTGAGGTGCTTTGTCCAAAGTAATTACAGAGCATGCCCATGAAATTTGGGGTTCATTTCCATATGTTACTAGGTATAAATCACACCTGACATACAGGGGTAAACATTTCTAGATTATGCTGGATCACTGAACCGAGTGTCATCCAGATCCAAACCAGGTTATGAGGTTTGGCTGAGAAAGTGATCGTGTCGCATCCGTCCTCGGACCCCTCCCCAGCTGCACCTCTGTCCAGCGTCAAATCGCCCATGATGGTGCACCACAATGACACCCTTCGTTCTTTGACTTTTTGCATCTACCTATTGATTAAAGTTACCGTACTTCTGCGGTCAGTATTCTGGCTGGTGCAGATGGATCAGAAGTCAACACTTGTTTGGCTAATTCCCTTTCCCGTTGGAGGCGTTGGTTGTAAAGGTTATGTTTCATTTGCTAAGGGATTCTATAAAATATAGAGATTGGCAGCACTGAACCAGAGAAAAGAGGAAAACACCAGTGCTCCTTTTACATATAATAGTAAATAAATAAAATAAATTCATGTAGAAAAGGAAATTACCATTTTGTTACTCTGGTGATATGGAGCTGGAGTAAAGTGATTTGATTTATTTATTTTTAACGGAAATAGGCTTTTTGGTGCAAAGTGCCATTCTAACGCTGTTCTCTGCTGGCGGAGGCAACTAGTCTGGCTCCCAAGAAGGTCCCCTGGAGCAACAGCAAATGGCTGGCAGGACAGACTGAAAACTTGGAAGAAGTAACAAATCTCTTGGAGCTTCAAAGGGCACGCTTTGTTGGCCTGCCTGTCCGCTCAGAGCCTCATAGCAGCGATGACGATGAAACTGGGATCTTACTGTCCTAAAAACCCAGCCCCCTTCCCCTCTCCGGAGCTGGACAACTCCTCGTCTGCTGGCAGCACTCAAAGTGCTCGCTCCTTCCAGTACCCAGCAGCGGTGCTGATGCTCGTTAGTGCTTTGTTAACAAACACATTTCTCCTAAGTAGCACCAGCTCACAGAATGTCCACTCGTGTTCATTTCTAGTGGGCGCTTCAGTCCTGGCAAGTGGTTTGGATGTCGCAGCCCCTGTCCCTGTGCTGAGGCTGGACACCGGTGGTGGTCCTTCAGGTGCGAGCTGATGGAGGCGGGAGGTTGGTCCTGCTGACTGCGGTCTGCTGCTTGCGGAGGTGGCTGCAGGGCTGGCCAAAACAGCTTTTCCNCCCCCCCCCCCCCCCTTCTTTTATTTAAAAGGGTCTTTTGTATTGACTGAAGTTTTCTGGTTTGATTGATGAAAAATCTGGATTTGTGTTGATATGGAGTAAAAAGGATACAGAATAATGGGAAAAGAATTTAGTCTTTGCCCTCTATTCAGGCTTATGCAAAACCCTAAATCCTTGTTTTGCTCAAAAAGGAGCAGTTTCTACCAAAACAAAACATTTATGATTATGAAAACCTTGTAAATCAGTCCTGCGGGTGAAGAATGCTGCATCTGAACCTTAGCGTTCAGTCAAGAGTAACATATGAAAGACCTTAATTTATTGATTAAAGATGTTTAAATTCTCTTTATCATGTACAGTAAAGAAAGTAGCAGAAAGGAGTGTGAGGTGGCTGCTCACCCTCTGTTTTGGGGAGATTTTATCTGAAGACAAAAAGGCAGTTTTACTGCTTCTCCTGGAAGTACATTTGTACTTCCACAATTGTTCCACAATTGTTTAATTTTGGCTCCCTAGAAAAAAACTTGTCAAGCGTTCATCTCAGAAGTACAAGTCTTGGTAAGTGTGTTACCTGCAGTAAAAGCCTTGCCTAGCTCTGAAGAAATTAAATTTGAAGATAACGGAGTCTGGGCTGTATCAGGAAAGCACGTTTTTTCCACCAACAGGCCCGCGTGTAAGCAGCGGGGAAGGTAAGGACGTTGCTTGCATTGCCACCTGCCTGCGCGACTTTATTAATACGGTAAATGTAGCAAATAGCATCGCTCCGACTCCCATTATTGCCTTGACACGGCTCTGCAGATGGGCCATTCCCCAGGCGGCAGTGTGGTAAACAGACCTGCTCAGAATTATTTTTATGTACCAAAACCCCCTTTTACCCTGTTACGCCGCACTCTCCAACTGCAACACGGGCCTGGCTTGTTTTAGGAGGTGATGACAAGCAGATAAAACGGAATTAGAGCCTCCGCTTGGCTGCAGGCAGGGTTGCAGTACTGCCTTTAATAGTTTCTCTCCTGGGCAGTTTGTGATGCTGTTGTTCCAGCTGCTGGAAGGTTGTTGGCCGGAGACAGGGATTATCTGGCCCCTGGGCTCCTCCGGTGTGCGTTTAGACCTGTGCGAGCATCCCGCAGCCAGCTGCTTGTGCAGCAAGCGGCTCTTCCCAAGGCACGCGTGGGAAGCGTAGCCTGTCGGACCCGCTGCTGCAAGAAACCAGGATAGAAAGAGAGTGTTAGGGTGAAACTCTGCTGCTGTTGTGTTTTCAGGCAGTAAAAAAAAATACATGAGCGCCATCTAGACTAATGCTATTGCATTCCCCCACATTATTGCAATCCCCCCGCCCCTGTTTTCTAGCGGGCTGTCACTACTCCGTGTCTCGGTGGGTGCTCCGAAGCTGGGAGAGTGCGACGGGGATGGGACAGGTTGTTGGTGCCTGGTTGTGCCAACTGCTGTCAAGGAGCTTTGCAAGCAGGCGGGTAAGTGAAGGGATCTGGGAGAAGCGGGAAAATGCCACTTCTGCAGCTCTGCGTCAGCCCGCGGTGCTCCTCTTGGTGTGACAGCGTGAGGCCATGGGGACCCTCCTGTCCCTGCGGGGGCTGGTCCTGGGGCTAGGAGCTCTGCACCTGGGTTTGTCTCACTTCATCTTCCAGCTGTGGGGTCATGTTCTGATTTTTCCACGGGGCTGAGATGCTCTTCACTATCAGAACCAGATCTGCTTTGCTTACATCCTACCCAAAGCCTGGGGTCCGGCCCTTTAGATGTGCAGGCTGTCGGTGCCACGCGTGGGTACATCGCCTTGAGGGGTTTTGGGTTCCCAGGGGTGGGAGCAGCTGCGATGTGCCCTGCTTGCACATCGAGGGATCGTGTTCGAGCATCTCGACGCTCATGTCGGGGCTGGCTACAGGCGGTATCGCTCCTGGCCCCGCACCACCTCTGAGCTGCTGTCCCAGCTACTGAAACGCAGCTGGTGCGCTCTGCTCCTCGATGCTGCGGTCTGGCCTCTCCGTGCTTGCTCCTGCACCTCGCACCGGCCGGACCCGTCCTGCTGCGCTGCTGCGTCTCGCATCTGCTGCTGGTTTTCTGTGCGCTGGTCGGAAAGATTCGTTCACATCACTGATAGAAAAAAGATTTGGTTGGGTGAGGAAGATGCTGCTGTGGGAGGCTTCTTGGATCTGTCACTTCTGGATCATGTTGACTCTGGGTAAAGCTTTTATCACCCGTCATGATAAGCGAAGTCTGTTCCGTGAGGCTGCCCAGAAGCCTCTGTCTGCGACATGAGCGCGGCTGCTTTCCTGACCAAGCCTGCGCTCTCGCGGAGAGCATTACTAGAGGTGTTTGACAAAACTACTCGATGTTCTGCTCTTAAACTGAACGTGAACGGGGCTTTTCCCCATTTCGGACGCTGGAGTCACAGGGCTCTGCCAACGCTGAGGGCTCGCCTTGACTTTGTGCAGCCTTCCCCTGGCTGGTGCCGTGGGGCTGGGGCTCTGGGCACGTGGCTCTGCAGCGGGGCCGGGTGCTGCGGCCCCAGCGCTGCGCGGGCTCTGCTGGAGCGTTAGAGAGGAGGGGGTGCTGCGCAGGTGGGAGGGGAAGCAGGCACAAAAATGAGTGAGGAAGAGCTTTGTGCTGGAGATGATGGAGCCACGAGAGACTTTGTCCAAAGGGCAGCTGGCTGTGGCTGGTTGGCGCTCCCGCCCAGCACGCTCACTGAAGTTTTACTCCAAAATCTTCACTCTCCTCATTTTCCATTCGCCACATGAGGGCAGGCTGTTTCTAAATAAAATACAGCAATAAATCCCCTCCAGCTCACACAGCTGATCATCTCCAGCCCAAATCTTGCTCTTGCTCGGGGAGGACTGGGAACCTTCACCCCGTCTGGGTTTCAGCTCTCCCAGCTCCAGGCTGCTGTGACAGACAGGTCGACAGCACCCACGCATGCAAAATCAACCCGAGCATTGCAATCACCCCTGCCTGAGGAAGTCTGTCAGTGCAGCAAATCATACTCAGGGTTTTAAGACTTATGGCCTTAAAGCCAATGCAAGAATGCTCAGGGTGCTGACGGGGGATGCTGGAAGCTTTGCTGTGCGTGCCCGGGGCAGGCACAGAGGGAGCAAAGCACGAGGGGCTCCGAGGAAACTCCTCTGCACTGGTCCTCTCCAAAACCCTCCTCACTTGCACGAACAACGTGCTTCGCTCTCGCAGGCAGCTTGAGTAGGCAGACTGCAATTTATGGGGCTGAGGAAATCCTGCTCGTGCTCCAGTGTCAGAGCAGCAAATATCTGTTAAAGTGTTATTACAAGTGGCAGAATAACAAGAAATGAGGATAAAGCCCAGGCACCGTGGTGGAGTGATGTGATTGCTGATGGGGAAAAGCCTACCAGATATTAATAATTTTTAAATGTCAGAAATGTCATAGTGACTGCAATAAAACACATGTCCCTATCAGTTATCTTGGGAATGATTCAGCCAGGAGATATGATGTGAAACTCCCTCAGTGGGATGTGTCTTGCTCGACAAGGCTGCAAATAAATCTTCTGCCTTTTGCAGGTTTTTCAACATTTCACTTGAGGAGGAGAGAAAAAAGGTGAAATATTTGTCCCTTTGCAAAAAGCTCATTGCCGCCTCCAGCACAGAGTGAAGCCACAGGAAGGAGGTCTGCAATAGGTTTGGTCTTGGTTTTTCTTTTGATCTGTTAGTATGTGCAACTCTTGTGGTTATCAGCTGCTGAAAAGCTGTCCTTCCCAAAACTGCACAGGGCTGCAGGTGCTGTTTGCTTTAAATCCAAGCAGGTTGTCCCAGTCCACTCCTCCTAGACAGGCTCTTTCTTCTTCTCAGTTCATTTTTCACTCCTTTGTGAGGTGTTTGGGATGACACCTTGGCTCCATTTAAATATCTTGTTACCATCTTCAACCTGGCCGAGCTATTGCAGTTTTGTGGGAGAAATGTGCCCCGTAAGCGGGGCGGGGATGGGACAAGCAGGCAGCAAGCTGGCAGGCTCACCTTGCGCTCGCTCGTCCTCATTTAATCTGGGCTCCTCGAGCCCGGGTCTCCCTGCGCTTACACCAGTGTGAGCGCTGACGTGAGCTGCGTAAATCCCGGGACTGAGGCTGGGGGGATGCTGGTGCCGATGGGCTGGGAGGGCAGCCGCCGGTGCTGTGCCGTGACCGCTGGCAAAGTACTACCACTGGCAAAGTACTTCTCTCCCTCTGTGTTTTCTTATAAAGTGCTTTTTTCCATCCAGAGTGACCCAATTGCTGCTGAACTGCTGGGCTTTTACCAGGAGGGGAAGAGGTTGGTCCTTTGGTTGCTTTGTTCTCACCGTCGTGCACGACGAGCGGTAGTGCAGAACCGCGGCCGGGCAGGGAGGTGGCCAGGGAGGCAATGCCGTGCCTCCTGCCGGGCCTGGATGCAGCCACGCAGCCGCAGTGGGACAGGAAAGTTAGTTATCTTCTGAAATGATTTTTCTTCTCTGTTATCGCTCCCCTGTGGACTTACAAGAGTAAAGAGCTGGGAGGCCATGGTGGAGTCTGAGGACTGCATTTGGAAAAAACAACCCCTCCATGAGTGTCGTTATCCTGCTAATAACAAGGCAGAAAAACAGGTGATGTTCCACGGGGTGCTGGGAGCTTTTGAGATGAACCTTGAATCCCTTTTGGGTCTCCTTGCTGTGTGTCCCTGGCAGTCCTGGCACCCAGACTGGGTCCAGCCCAATGGCACATTGTTCCATGGCCAGTTTGCCATCAGTGGGTGCTGGCAGCTGGGAACTGGGAGAGAAATTCCTTGCCCTTCTTGGTCACTCATGGTAGCAGCAGGTTAAAACAGCTCTTCAAAGGAAAGCTTCCTCTGCCCCAAAATCCTGGCTACCCCATCACACAGAAAACGTGGAGCACTAATTTGAAAACGTGCTATTATCACAGTGACTCAACTCCTTGCTAAATATGTAGTCATGAACCAGCAGGCACAGAAATGAGCTAGGTGGACAAAAAAAAAAAACCAAACAAACAACTAACCAACCAAAAAACCAGCAGGATTGCTGGGTATCAGCACCTGGTTTGCAGTCAGAGTTGCACCGTTCCCAGTTTATGGTACTACAGCGACACTACCACTGGTCCTTGGTACTAGCACTGCTGCTGCGCCAGGGGCTGACCTGATGCCAGTCTCAAACCCAACGAAATCCAGAGCAAATCTCTGTGCAGAGTTGCGTGAGGTTGGTGCAAGTGCAGGAAAGCTTTTCAGGGGAAATCTGGCCTTAGGGCAAAATGTGAAGGCTGAATGCCAACAAGAAAATTCCCTCTGACTTCTGTGGGGCCAGGATTTGGGCTGGGGAGCCGGGGTTAAAGGCTCAAAGTGCTGAGGCTGAGTCAGCTCTGGCACCCTGCTTCCCATACCGAACCCCGAGGGCCACCTGTTTTAGCGGGGTTTAGCCGTGTTGAACCCGATGATTCTGCAGTGTGTCAGGTCTGCTGCCGTGATTAGTGCTTTCCTGGGTCTGACTCTGTCAACACAAAAGACTCTTCCAGGATGGTATAAAATTTCCAAGGAGACAGTAATTTTTAAAAATCTGTAGATGCATGACCACGGAGAGGGGAAAAACAAGGCGATTTGCGTATTTGTGGCTTGCCAGACAGGCTAGTATAGCTAATATGCCACCCCTTTGGTAACTGGGTTTAGTGACCGTTTTTTAACATCATCTCGTAATGGTTACATACAGTAGCTTTCCTTCAGATCAAAAAAGCTATGGCATTGATGTCCTTGAGAGCTTCAGGATCTGGCCTGATTCATAAAATGCAGCTCAAAAACTTGCTTAGCACCAAGTCCGTGGTGCTTCGGCTTGCCTTCCCAAGAGGGGCAGAAGTGATTTTGAAAATCCAGCATCCCATTCCTGGGTTGAGCTGCTGCCTCTCGCTGTTGCAGAGATCACAGGGAGAGTCCCAGGTACAATTCTGCAAACACAGGGACCTGCCTGTGGCTGGGACTGTGTGGTGCAGAGGGGTTTGGGTGTCTTGCCCGAAATGCACTGTTATTTGCTTGATTTCCAAGCTGGTTTGGGCTGCTGCCTTTGCTGTGTGCTGGGGGCTGTTGGCTGCTGCTCTCTGTGGTGCAGAGGAGCTGTGAGTGGCAAAGCTCAGGATGCCCACCAGCATCCCCCGCTGCTTGCTGAGGTGCAGGAAGCTCAATTTTCAGCTGCTCCCATCAGCTTTTGTGCGGTCTCACCTCATCCCCACCACCATGCCCTTGTGACAGGGGAAATGTTTCACTTAGGAGATGTCATACCAAGATCACAACAGTTTTCAGGCTATGGAATTCAGCGTGCTTGGTCATCAGAGCAAGCAAGAGGTGAAATCCTTGAATAAACCTTTGTAAAAGACTTCAGACCTACAATTAAATACTGAGATAGCCTTGGTTTGTTCTGCCTTATCACAGTGAAGCAATTGCAAGTCCTAAGGGACAGTCTGAGGTCTCCGTGGCACTTACAGACTCTTCCTCTGCACAGGCTGCGGTGATGCGTTTACAGACTACGGCAATCCAGCTGATATAGGTAGGGCAGTCCCTGGGCTGCAGCTGTGGGCTCGGCAGCCTTGAACTGCAGCTGCCCAGAGCAGGGCCTGATCCTGATGCTCTCTTTCACTCAGACCACGAAGCTCTGCACAGTTTTGTCCAAGTGCATCCTGCTGCCCGTTGTGATGATGTGCGACTGCACGCTTCAAGGCTGCAAGTGGTGGTAATCGTTATTCTGTGCTTCCACAACAGATGTTGACATTTCGCTATTGTCCCAGAATTAAATGTCAGGTTATTCTCGTTCAAAACTAGCATTTAAATTTTTCAGGGATTCCATCTGCAGCTGTATTTATGGCCGACTGGCTGCCTGCAAAGCCAGTATTTCTAAGCAGGTTTGTAAATGGGTTGCGGTGAGTTCACGCGTGTGCTAGGGAACTGCCTAGGTTAATGAATTCCCTTCCCGGGCAGAATAACCTGCACAAGTAGGGCAGCTGGAGGGGGAGGCTTTCTCCGAAGTCAGTAATTGTGCACATTGTGGGACCAACTTTTGGATTTCTGCTGTCGTTGCAATCTGGAGGGAAAAACAAGGAGCATTCAAGAAAGATCTGATGAGGGCTGTGAACAACCCAAACAGAACAGATATGTGATTAATTTGCAGCAAATTATAGGTCTTTCCAAAATCCCGTGCAGAAACATTGGCACAGCTTTTCACTTTGCACTGCTTCTCACTGCTCGCGCGGTTTTAATCTCCCGCTGTGGCTCTCGGCGGCTGTTGAAGCTTTGCTTCCCGCCGGGAGGTCAGGTAAACAGCTCCATGCATCACCGAGCCAATCTGCCTGCCCTGGGCAGCGCTCGTCCTCGGATACCCGGCGCTGCAAACTGGCTCATCAGAGGCGAGCTCTTCAGCACTCACTGGGGAACAGTTTTTCAGAGCATCTTGCCCTGGCTGAGGAGTAAAAGCTAGCGAGTGATTTGGGGGAGGTGAGACGGAGGGTGTTTCTGTCCAGCAGCCTTCAGGCTGCTCTGACTGCTCAGCGCTGTGGTGCATGCAAGCTAAAAGGCAACGGTGAGGCTGTCGGCCAGGGTGATCCGCTCTTTGCGTCCTGCACCTTCTGCAGAGGAACCCCAGCAGCAAGGGCAGGAGGTGCAGGGGCCAGCGGGCAGGACCCCCGCAGGTGGGGAAGGAGTGGGAACCCGAGGGGAAGAACAGGGAAGGCAGAGCCCAATTCTCCATCCTGCATCATCTTCAGGTTCAGTCCAGATGCCTCCATACAGATGGGCAAGGGGATGAAATTGGGCAGCTGCATCGTACTGGGGAGCAGATAACACACCAAATGCTTTTTTTTTTTTCCCAAGGGGAGCTTGCAGTGAGTGTACTACTTTCAGCTGCGTGAGGAACTGTTGAGGTTGTCAGTCAGCAGCATATGCAGGCCCTCTTTTTGGAGAGTCTGAAAATGAACAAAGAAAGGTAATGAGAAATAATTTGAGGTGGTTTTATTATTATTACATTTAGTGGTAGGTTTGTCTCTTTTATA
This sequence comes from Chauna torquata, assembly GCA_013399475.1. NCBI lineage: Eukaryota > Metazoa > Chordata > Aves > Anseriformes > Anhimidae > Chauna > Chauna torquata. The sequence continues at coordinate 849,381 of VXAL01001503.1, read as the reverse complement.
TGTTTTTCCCACACTAGATAGGTGAGCTTATGTTATGCAGTAAAAAGCTATTAGTTTTCTCAAAAGATTGTCAATTTTCTCTCCAAATTGCTAAATTACTTTTTCAATTTTATGGGAATGCTCTTTCATTTGTGCAAAATCCTGTGCTCAGACAGTTAGGCCAATCTCATCATGCAAGACTATTAAATGAACTAATTGGATCTGTGTTACTCATACGTTTCTACCAGGAATATCTAATAAATGTAGAAATCCATTTGGAAATGAAGGCTGCATCTTCATCTTCTCAGGACCTCGGAGATTTCGGGCATTTCAGCAGCAGCCTGGGCGAATATAGCAGGAATTTGCTGCTTCCCCGTTGTCAAAGCCTTTTTGCAAGGTACGAACCTGAGCCTCTCCATAATTGTCAGAAGTTGCTAAACGATGCAGCTTCTCTGCGGTGTTAAATGGACACTAATCCCCGGGAAGATGCAGGCACATCTCTTGCACGTTCCATTTGGGCTCTCATCGATGTAGGTGTGAGGGTGACCTCGGCGCTCCAACTACTGATTCTCTTCAGCATACTTATAAATTTATCTCCTCGCTGCCCCAGCAAAGCAGAGACGAACCATTACCCTCTTTTCACAAATGGGGAGGTGTGGGAGCGAGGCAATGAAGGAGCTCCCAAGGCTGGGCCGGTCTGCAGGCATCGGAGGTGGAGCTGCAGCATGCTCAGTCCCAGCCCTACATGCTCACCTCTCTTGCACGTCTGCCCTCCTGTAACAGCCATGGCCGAGGCTGAACATAGCCACGCGAGACTGTCAGTAACTCTTTTGGTACTGGAGTTTCTCACTTCTAAGCCTCCTGTGCTCAGCTCAGCAGGTTTCATGTGTGAGAGCGGTTCCTAGCTCAGCCAAACCTCTTTCTGCCTAAAATCTTCCTCCCTGCTGTAATTTCTCTTTCCCAAGTCATGAATGGGGACAAATGCTCGAGAGGATGTGTGAGACCCGAATGCTGCCTGCTCCACACTGACAAAATCAGCAGGACGTGTACTGCTGGCCTTGGAGAAGGTGCAATGAGAGAAAGCGGGGCACAGGGAGGAAAATTCACTTGGTTTTAAGCAAGTATTGTTTAAATTATTCAGTTTCTCCTAAAACAACCCATTGAATAAGACATCCTGGTCACTTTTATTTCTAAAAGCTTGCACTTAGACGGAGATTAAAATGAAGTCGTAAAGTGCCACTTACTCTGGGTTTCCTCTGGAGATGCACACCAAGCAGCTCACCCACGGCTTAGGGCTCTGGGTCTGTGGTTGGGTCCCCGCATCTCCGTGAGACCGGTCTTAACCCCAAAGCACTAATGCGAACAAGCTGGGGCTTGTTTCTGTTTGCTTTCTCCACTGCTCACCAAGCCCTCTGGAGTCACTTGTCAACAGCTTTATTCCTTCTTCATTAAAGTGGAGTTTTGACCTAATTGCATTAATCTCTGAGTTCGGGGAAAACTTTTGAAGTGCCCTACACCAGAGCCGCAAGAAGGAGCAGTGGTGGTGGCTGAACGCAGCAGCTTGCTCCCCTTTTATTTCCCATCCTGTCCCTGAAACATGCACACAAGGACAGATTTCTGCACTGGAAGAGAATTTCTACTCGAGATACTCATAGCACAGGTGTGGGTTTGAGTCTTCTGTGAAAGGCTGGGGGGACCGGGGGAGTCAGGAGAAACTAGTCCTGCTTCCCATTTGCTGCTTCTCAATTTCTGCTTAATGTTTAATAGTAATAACAGAAAGAAACCCACCCCCCCGAGAACTGTTTGAGAGGCCTGACGTACATGCATTGTGTGTAGAAATGATTTAGCATTTAAAAACAAAATAGATCTTCCTATGTAAGCTGGTTCATTACTGTAACTGATTGGAAATGAGACAAATGCAGATGTCTAGTGAGGCTCCTTTTTTGAAGAAAACTCCCTTCTGTTGATGTGCTGTCCTCCTCCACAGAGGGTGAAGCTTCCTCTGAAACCTGACTGAGCGTCCAGCAGGATAATTAGATGTTCGGAAAATGCCTTCAAACAGGCGAGTGCTAAATCTTACTTTGTCTTATTAGATTATTTGGCTTGTGTGAGAAGGATGCAATCTTAATAGCAAAGCACTCTGAGATTTATTACTGTCCTCGCAGATGCAGGAGGGGATGCTAATGACGAGAAGTCCCGCGTGCTGAGGTCCCAGGCTGGCCAGGCGTGAGGAGCACACTGGGGCTCGCGTGTGGCAGCTGCTGGCATCACCTCCGGAAGGATCAGACTATGGATGTAGCAAAAAAAAACCAATCAGCACAAGGACACGGCCTCCAAAATTGGTGGGACTGGAGCAGGGACAAGGCAGGAGGGAGCTGCTGGTGGCGAGGGGCAGGGCTGTCCTTCCCTTGTGCCGATCTGCTGGCTCCAGCATCTGATCCCTGACCTGTGCCACTGTCGGACTGGAACGCTGCATCCCTAAAATTTCTTGAGTCACTGGGTGTGGAAGTCAGCCACCTGCTCTTCCACCCACAAAGTGGTGGCTGAGGAGCAGACCAACACTTCAGACACCTTTGAAAGAGCCTCATTACCACGCGGTCGGAGGCAGGCTCTGCATGAGCCTAGCAGAAATACTCCTCTAATATATCTCTTCACAGACTTTTTGCATACAATATTGAGCATTAAAATAATTTAATAAGGCATAAATCAGGTTTTACTGCAGTGCTTCTGCATAGGAAAAAAGCATTCCTGGAAAGGCACCTGAATACATTGTGGCCTCCTTCGGAATGGGAGCAATTTATACACCCAATATAACTTCTGTTGGTTCTGCTGTAAATCCCACCTCGAAGCGTGTGCTCCCCGCGTCGTGCAACGGGGCTTGTTGTGCGATGTCGTGCGGTGGTACAACAGGACTGTGTGCCGCGTCGCCTGTTGCTTCAGCTGCTAGCAGAGCTTGCTCTGTGCTATTGAGCCTGTGCCGGAGCAGGGAATTGGGAGCACGGCATCTCTCTGGAGTTAAACCCAGAGTGCCTCCCACGCCTGCACCAAAGCTGCCAGCCCGCTCTCTGTGCACGCAGGGCTGGTGCAGAGCGGTGCCCTCTAATTTTGCATCCCAGCTCCCTCGGCAAGCAGGCTGCCCGTGGCGTGACAGCCCTGGGCTGGGAATTGTCGGCAGTGCTTTATTTTCATAGGTGACTGCTCTGGGCTGATCCCTTTCGTGCCGTCTCCTGGCGGCACCTCTTCAGTTGACTAATCACCAGGAGATGATAAATGAAAATATCAGCTTGAGAGGTGTCTGCCCTGTGTTCCCAGCAGAGGCAGCAGTGCATGGTGAATAGTTTTCTCCCATCTCCTCTGCTTTCATTCCCTCCATAGGGCTGCATCTCAGGCGACTTCTTGTGCCCAGGAGCCCCGTTGATAGCCCTCCCAGTGCTCAGACCTGCTTGCCACGAGCTGGAGAAGAGATGGCTTTTGAGCCACATGTGCTGTGCCTGTGCATTTTTAGTTTTACAAAGGATGCAAAACTCTAAGATAACTGGAAGGTTAGCTGTAAACCTAGCTGCCCCCTGCAAAGCCTGTAAAAAGCTCTGTATCCATGGTAAAGAGCTGGTTTGGAAAGGTCTGGCTCTGGCCGAGATTTTGTCTCATGAAATATTCCATAATTTCAGAAGATTTTCTGTCCTACAGTGGGAGAGAAGAGTTTTCAAACTCTTTGCAAATAAGGGAGGCTCCCCGGACTGAATGCAGATTTTCCACAAGCTCTGGAAGGCATTTTTGATGCACGTGTGACTGAAACTGGTACAAACTCACAAAAAAGTTCCAGCTCTGAAGAATCTCATTTTTGGACAGGTAAAGTGATTTGTCTGGGTGCTCCTGAGGTACAGCGCTATTGGCATCTGCAAAGTCTTCAAGTGATGCATCTCTCTGAAGGCTTCACTGCTTCTGCTGTGTGATCTGCTCCCAACAAACCCACAGAGCTAGTGATTTATCAGCCACTGCTTTTTGGGGTGAGCGAAAGGCTAATGCTTTATGGATCTATCAGCGTACCTGTACGGCGCAAGGAATACAATATCCTGCCAAAGAGGGGAGGGATGTTTGCTGCCTGGCAATCCATCATTTCTCCCAGTGCCCCACAGCAAATGCACTTGTCTTTTTTCCATCAGACAATGTGTGAGTACTGTTATATTGAAAAGAGCTTCTCCCTTCTCCTCCTCCACAAATGGTTACGAAACCCTGAAAATGCAGCTTCTGCAGGGTGCAGAATAAGATGGAAAGGGTTGTTTTGCCAGGGAGAAGCCGTCAATGCCTGCAGCTCTTGGTTTCATCAGGGCACGCAAGATCTCAAGCAATGCAGCTGGGCCAGAGTCAGCACAAGGGGATCACAGCAGAGGTGAGAGAACCCGGCCACAGCGTGCCCATGCGGGCGGTCCGGTACGTGCCGAAAGCACGGAGATGTGCCAACAGATGCTACAGGTTTTCCTTTTCTCCCCTGCCCATGGTGGTTTCTCTGCTGTAGGCAAGGCTCAGGTGGCCGCACTGCCGTGGGGCTGGAGCTCGTCCGTCCCTTTGACAGGGGAAGAGTGAGGGAAATGTGTTGATAAGCTGGTGAGTGTCTACTGGGGAGTATGGATCCCTCTCCTACATCTCTCCTTGGCGTTTTAATTGATTCAGGGTTTTCCCAGTGGAGAGCTTCGCAAGAGCATTCGATAAAATCAGCTACACATGATCCTGCCTCTCATTACTTACAGGCTTGAGGCAGGTAGATGATTAAGTGAAATTTTTACGGTGTGAGCAGTTGTAACAAGGGAAATTATCATCCTGGATGTGAGACCACGACTTGGCTCTTACTACATCTGCTGGCAGCCAGCTCAGCCGGTGACTTTGCCTCTGATCTTGGAGCAAGTCGCTTGCTTTCTCCTCCAGGACAAACCCTCACGTGTTGGAAGGACAAGTCCCGCTGTTGCACCACGCTCAGGAAATAGCTCCGGACTTTCTCTGGGCTGTTGCAGTGCTGGTGGTGGGGAGAGCGTCCGCAGCCAGCAGCTGAGGAGTGCCTCTGCAGGCGTGTGGGGTGTCCTTTGGGCTCGGGGCTGCGGTGGGGGGGCTGCAGGACATGACGGTGTTTTGGCTCCATGGGATTATTACCCCAAGGAAAGTCAGTAATGCCAGAGTGAAAACTGGGGGAAATGAGTGAAAATCACTTGCTCCGTTAGAGAATATCTTTAGTTAAAATTTGAGCTTTTTTCTTCTGCCGGCAGACTTTGGGTATAACCTAAAACAGAGGCTGAAAGAAAAGGCTGCCACTTGGCTTTGTTGTAGGTTTCCACACGCTTTAACTCCCTTCCGATGTAACTCCTTGTTGATAAATAAACTTAGTTTTGCAGGGAGTCATTGTCAAGATAACGACAGATCCCACTGTGAAGCCAGATCTAGTAAAGAGCAGTAATGTTGTTTTCTAATTTGCCTTGAAATCTTAAAGCACTCCCTAGTCTTAGCAGAGATACCTAAATGCCGCCTATTTGGCACTGTATATAATTCTTTGCTGTAATGGCTCGCTTGACAATATCTGTGTGCTTACCTGGAACAGTAAAAGCCTGCTGTACTTAAATGAAATACGCACAGCAGGTTTGAAGATGAATACAGGATATGCTTGAATGCCTTTTAGACAACTGTTACTCGGACCATAAACATAATATAGATCGCAATAGTGTGTATAAAGGAGTGCTTCAAATACCAGCCTTTGTGGTTTGCATTTCAGTCTAATTGATTCCTAACCTAAAGCAATACCGTACCCGAAACCCAAACTGTTGCATAAACACAGCAAATCCGTCAGTGAGTCGATGGAGAAGATGCAGAAAAGACACGTTAACTATCCAGAGCAGCACAGCTCACATCAGCCGAGGCTCGCGTGGCGGTATTTCATTTAAGGAACCTGGAGAAACGAGAACACGTGCAGGATGAATCCTCGTCCGTGCCACCAAGCATACGCACACACTTGGCTCTGCTGAAATTGGTGCAATTTGCACCGGGGAGCACCTGCTCCTGTGAGCAAAATGAAATTTCTGGATTCCTCAGAGTTCCTGCGAAGGGGAACTTTTCGCTGCCCGGCTAATGGGAGGTTTGTCATACGTGCTTACTAGACACAACAAACCTGTAATAAATAGCGCAGTCTGTGGACAGCAGCAGGCTCAGACAATCCATTAACCAACGAGACATGTTGCACATTCCAGCCTATTAGTCTCATATCCATAATATATTTTAACAATCTCTCCCTGGCAGGCATTTTCTTAGAACAAGCGCACGGGTTGGACTTTTATTTTTCATCCCTCTTCAAAATTTCAGAGTGAAAAGGAGCTGGTAGCAAGCTATTAGTGATAATTTGATCCTGTATTTGCACCGGAAATTTTAAACAGATATTTTTTCCCCTCTTCTTCTGCTTCTGTTTGCTCCCTCCTTGTTTTTCTCCACAGAAGCAGCATTGTGCAGCTGGGGGCGAGCAGCGAGGGGACAGCCTGGGCAAACAATTTTTGCACTTCTAAAATAAAGCTTTCCTTCACCCCACGTTGCTCGCTTCCCACTTCACCCAGCTGCTTGCTATATCCGTACCGTGGGCCCCTTCCAGGTGAGCGGGTATTGCCCGTATTTAGGGTTTTCTTCGGCGCCTCTCTGCTCCCACGGGGGGGCGGCTGTCCGCAGTGCACGGGGTTCAGTTCTCACTTGCGGCTCAAACAGGGGACCGCCAGGGCATCAGAGCAGCTCTGTTTATTTGTGGCACAGCACAACGAACTCACGCTACGTGAAAACACGAGAGACCGCGCATCCTAGGGCCACCACGCCGCGTGGTGCACGCGTGGTGCTAGGCAAGCGTCTTGCTGGGTTACGCAGGTGTCTCGCTGCACTGACGGCAAAGGTGGAAGCACCAGAGCGACGTGCAACGCCCAGCCCCGTGCAAACGTGCCGCGCCACGCCGAGCCCGTCGCCCCATCGCCTGCAAGCGCGCACCGGTGCCGGCGCAGGAGGCGCGGGGCACGTGCGGCGCGCGCCGGGCGGGGC
>VXAL01001503.1:725579-841719 GCA_013399475.1 Chauna torquata | reverse complement strand
CGAACCCCGCTCTGAGCGCGCCCGGGCCCCCTCCCTCCCCTAGGCCGGGCTCGAGCGCTGCCACGGCCCCAGAAGACGGGAGCTGCGTGGGTGCGCGGCGCGGGGGAGGCTGCCGCGGCTCCGGGCGAGGCGTTGTCTGCAGCGAGCGGCTGCCGGGCTCGCCCGGGTGGCCGGCGCCTCGGCTGCCGCGCCCAACGAGGCTGCTTGCAGCGCGTACGGCTCGCTCCCGTTTGGAAACGCAAGCGGGCTGGCTGAGTCCCCTGCCTTTTCAAAGCCCTCTCGCGGCTTCGCGGCAGCTGGGGAGTGTCGGCTCCCACGGGTGGGTCGCGACAGCCGCGGCGCGGGGCTGCCCGAAGAGCTGCGCGCTGTCGGGCTCGGTTCCCCGCGCGGAGGGGGGTGCCAGCCCCGAAGCGCCCGTGGTCCCAGCGTGCAAAGGAGGAGAGAACAGGCGAACGTGGCAGGCCGGGGAGGTGCAACGGGACCGTCGCCCGCCCGCAGCAGCCGCTCTTGGTAGCGATGTGCTGGGCGGCGGGTCCGGCGTTCGGTGCCCCGCAGGCCGGGCGTGCGAGAGCTGCTGCTGCAGCGCAGGAGGGGAAGGGAGGCGCGGGGTGCGTGGGGTGGGACTGCAAGCGTTGTGTCTGCGGGTGCCGATCCCAAATCCTTCGGTCCGTAGTGATGCCTCGGCTCACCAACAGCCGCTAGGTCTAGAGGGAGAGTTTAGACGTGAGTCTTGGTGAGAGTGAGTCCCCTCGTCCCTCCCTGTCTTTACGCCCCCTTCCTGTGTTTTTGGACTCTTTCTTCAGTTCTCCCTTTGGAGCAGGAGCAGCATCTCCTCTCTGCGTCCTGCAGGGCCTCGGTACCCTGGTCAGCAGGGAGGGAGGCAGTGCTGGAAATATCTCGAGATGAAGTGTTTGCATGGAGAGTTGCAGAGAGGGGCCAGAGCTCCTCTTATTGCCATTCAAATGACACGTTCTGTTGTCTGTAATCAAAGAAATGTTTTCCCCTGCTCCTGTAGAAGTCGGTGAAATGTGTACTTTGATCCCTAGATAACTTCAGCATGCTTTTACAGAGCAAGGTGTGGGGGGGCAGCCGGGGATGCTCCTGGGGGGTTGCTGCAGGTGTGGAGGGGCTGCTGGGGCTGTGCCTTCATGTGGGCCTCCCGCTTCTCCAGTGGGGTTCAGGCTTCTGGAGTGCTGGGGCTGCTCCCCAGGAGCTCCAGCTGCTCCCCTGGTTTTCAGGAGGAGAAAGGAGCCCCTTGCCTCTTCGTGGAGCCTGTGGGTAGCTGGTTCCATGTGCCCTAGCAGAGCTGCTGTTTCAAGTGAATGCTTCCAGCTTGTTACAATGATAAAGTTCCCACACATCAAATCGAAAGTGGATTTTACATTTGCCTAAGTACATAAACTTGATCATAATTAAAGCAATGACTGCTTGCTTATACCTTGGGTCTGGCCCATCTTGCATGACTCTGTGTAGTAATTACACTTCAGAGCACTTGCTTCTCCTAGTAGCAGCTGCATAAATCTCAGTAATAGGGGAACATCACTCAAGGACTATTTTCTAGGCTTCTGTTTATTGCTTTATTTCTTTCATACATCTGTCAATTAAAAAAAGTTTTGGAATTCCCAGTCACAAATCAACATGGAATCAATTCTGAGAACCTTTGCCTATAGATCATATCGGCCTGGATTTAAACAACTTATTTAAAATGTGAGTTTCTTTTATTTTTTTGACACAAACAGAAAACCATGACTTCTAGCAGCCACATTTTGCGTTATGAGCAGTCGTGGTTGGAGGCATAAGTGGAGGAAACATTGCGGAGTTGCAGCCCATGCAGGAGAAATGTCAGGGCTTCATTTTACTGGATCAGTGGTGTGTGGGATGAAGGGGGGCCGTCAGCACAGTGCTCCAGTAGGGTAGGGGAGCCCAGCTGTGCCAGCCTGATACTTCTAATTTAAAAAAAAAAAAGGAAAAAAAGCAAGGGATATGTCATGCTGTTTCATGGCTGGTACTAATGCTACGGGAGTGATTCTAGGAAGGTGTGCGTTAGGCAGCGAGCAGGGACTTGGTCTCCTCCGGTACCGCAGCCAGTGGGCCAGGTTTTTGCAGCTCCGGACCACACTTTGGCACGTTTGCTCGGTGGCAGGGAGCAGCAGGACCTGATGACTGTCAGCCGTGGCTGGCTGCTCGGAGGGGTGTGAGGATGTATTTCATGCCAACAGCTTGATTTGAGCTCCATGAGAGGTCTTGCGCTGGAGGGGAGCGAAGGCAGGGTGACGGGAGAGTGCTTTTTATAGGATTTTCTGCAGTTGAGACTTAATGCCAGCTCGTGAGCCAGCGTGCAGTTCTGCGCTGGGCTAGCCTCCTCAGCTGTTCGCACGTTAATAACTAAATTCTCTTTCCTTACACTGCCTGTCTTCATTTTCTTCTTCCTTTTGTCTTTTTTTCCTGCATAATTTCGCACATAGAAATAGCAACTTGAATTTCCATTTTTCCTGGCCTTTTTTTTCTTCTCCTGTTTGCCATGCAGATTGCTTTGTGTTCCTGATGACACCCTGGATAATTGGGCTGGTGCATGTGGGTTACTTCATTCCTTAGGAGGATAACTTCCCATGCACACTGTGTGTGTGGAGTCCTCCTACTGTTTTTCTGGATTGTATTTCCCTGGCTGCCCCCTGCAGCAGATTTTTTGACCTGTCCCTTGCTTGTCCTCAGACTTTGGGGTCTGGGAATGTTCCTGATGGGATGTTTCCTGAGGACTGGCGGGATGGGGAGGGTGCTGGATGGCTGTCACCAGGAATGCATCTGCCCTGGGCCCTTTTTTGTGGTGGTTTTGGGGCAATGCTGTGCTCCCTTCCCTCTGCAGGGTGAGGGAGGGGTGAGTTATCACCTTGCAAGATAGGGAGAGGGGACGAACATCTCTGCCCTGGGCTGTGTGAATGCTGAGGAATATTTGTCTCGGCAGAAATATCTGCAAGTGGGCCTGTTTTCCTCCTCCCACAGTGGAATTTGATTCCCAGCTTTGCGTTCATTATCTTTGAAGGAAGCAAATATAGATCCACTCCAAGAAAAGAGAGGAGATTAACCTCTTGCTTCTGGAGTTGAGATGTAAAGCTATACAGCTGGCTGGCTCAGTGTGTCAAGCTTTCTTCTCTTTCTTTTTCTTTTTGGCAGTTGGTGTGTGCCAAGGTACAAACTGAAAAATATAGATCCCAACTCTTCCCGTTGGACGCAGTGCACCTGGGCTTGTGAGCTGGCTCCCTTTGTACTCCTCTTCCAGTCCGCTTTTCCCGAGCGGGACTAATGATCCTCCTCCCCATGCAGCCTTTCCATTCAGCTTAGCATAGTGGTTTAAGATCTTAGTTTGCTAGATAATTGAGTTTTCTGTTCTTAATTATTTCAGGCCTGCAAGTTGCTCTCTTGATAGTTAAGAGAGCAGGAGCAGAACCCTAAAATTTAGTAACGTCCTCAGGCAGTGGTTTTATAGTGGGATCATTAATTTTTTTTTTTTCCAGGGGTTAATTTTAACAACATCCTGAATAATGTTCTTGAGAGTCTTTGGAATGATGGTAGCATGTGTGCGTGTGACTGTAATAAATGTGTATGGCGAGTGGATATCCACAAATTAACTCCATGTTTTTGATGACAGTGTTGTTGATACATTTTTACTTCTGTTGGGAGGAAACTCTTACGTGGCAAAACCTCTATTTTCTTCATAACCTCTTCTTTTAAAAGACGTAGTGTTACGGAGCGGTTGTATTTGTGTGGCAGTCATCTCGTCAACTTTGCAAGACTTCAGGAAGAATCCAGTAAGATGGCCTCGTGAAAGACAAGATGGAGCAGAAGATAAAGGATAATTAAGTAATAATAAATATCCCATGTAGTACCCATACTGTTCCAACTTTAATCACCTATTGAATGAAGTTAGTTTATAATTTATATCTCTTTAATTAGGTTTTAAAAAGATCAACACTTAACCTGGGTTCTGAAGAACCTCGTTTCCTTCCCCCTCCCCAATGCTGAGCATTAAAAACCAGTGACAGATGCTCGATCACAGAGTTGCATAACTTAAAAGAAAGTTTTTAATAACAATAATTAAAAAAAGTATTGAACTAGCTGGGGGAAAGTCCACTGTATCTAAAGGCTGAATCACTGCTTTCATCTGTTTAAAGCATGCTGCTGGTTGTGAAACAATTAGGGAAAGCAAATTAGCAGAAAGCAGCAGCTTTCCTATGGGCAGTATTAACAAACCGGTGGGATGAAGCCCTCCAGTGCTTCCAGTCTGCAGAACGCGAGGGGTGCTGCCGCGCGGGGCAGCGGAGCCCTCCCATTGCGGGGAGGCTGTAGTAGTGTAACATTAACCAGGGACAGGTTCTTATCTTGGCGATGCCTGGGGTAAATTCTGTGGGAATGTTGATCTGATTTAAGCTGCTGTTGGATCTGGTAGGCTCATGTGCCCCAGGGAAACACACGGCTTGTCTGCTGGTATCTGATGATGGGGTTGGAGCTATCCTGGGATGCTTAAAATCAAAATACAATCCTTTAGCATCACTAAGGAGTTCACAGCTGCCTACAGATGATCTGTGTGCCTTTTTTGACATGTAATTCACTGAAATTATTTTCACTTGTGCTGTACTAACCACCTATCTGTGGGAATAATTGTACACTAAAGTCAAATATAATGCTCAAAATTCACTACTACCCGTTAATAATTCCCTGCCTCAGAAGGAGGAGGAAGGTTCAGGGTGCTCCTGAAAATACTGCAGCTGTAGAGAGATTACTTCTGTCAGCTAGGAGCGTATGCAAAATTACTGGAGCATTTACACTGCTGTTCCCCAAGATGGCATAAATGGCACAGCGCTGTAGCAGTGCCTCGTCCGGCTGTGCCTATGGAAGGGGCCGCATCCGGCTCCTCACCCAGAAGAGCTGTCTTTCAGAGGCTCAGGCTCCTGTGCGTAGCATTGCATCAGTCACTGATCTTGCAAAGACTGGTATGTGGGCATCCAAATGCAATTTTATAAAACTGTTGGAGTAACTTGTGGGGCTTTTTCTTTCCAAAAATGAAATTGTAACGATCTATAGCAAACAGGAGGTCATTTGCAAGGGCTGAGACTGGCATTACGAGGTGTAATGGCTTGAAACTTTAAGAAAAGGGGTGTGTGTATGTTGGGAGATAAAAACAATCTTAACAGTAAGGGCCATTAAGCAGTGAAATGAGCTTAGCTATCACAAGTCAGAGCTATCACGGGTGGTATTTGAGTTAGATAAAGTGCTGGAGGGGGTGGATTGGGAGGCAGGGGTAGGATTTGATGACTCGCAGGATCTTTTCCATTGCCTTTGTGGAGCCAGAAACATGCGGCAGTTTAATTCACACTGGTGTCTGACCCTTATGCTTGCACTAAGCTTCCAGGTGCTGGGGCCCCAGCGCCTGCTCCAGGATCGTGCACGGTTTGCACAGCTCCCGGCAGGTGGGGTGCAGGGTCTGGGGCTCTTAGGTGGTGCTGCTGCTGCGCCACGAGTGCGGAAAAGGGTCCTCCAAGCAGCAACATGAATGAAGCTCAAGCTTACCTGAGGGCTAAAAGTGCTGTCCCTGTGTCACTGTTGTCTCTGCTGCGGCTGGGGTCACAGGGCTGCGCTGGTGGCTCCTGGCGCGCCGGGCTCCTGGGCATCAGGGATTCCCTTCCTTGCTCCTGGGGCTTACAAAGGGGCTGTTGGTCTGCTCTCCATCTGGGAAAGCCATATTCAGAGATAGATGGCAGATGGGAGTCCAGCCCCCCTTCCTGGGCCTTCTGAAGCAACGCTTTGCACCAAAAAGGACCTGGTCCCTCGTCGCTAATAAGCGCCTGTCCTGCCTGTATTGACCTGTTGCATTTACCATGACGTTTCTGGTCATTGGTGTTAGTTGGCTATCTCTGTAAAACGTTTTAAGCTGTCAGAATTAATTCCCAGGCTCTTTCCTCCTCCTCCGTGATTGCTCTGCTACAGCATGTGTCTGTCTTTTTACTTACTTCACAAAAATAAAAATCCATTTAAGGGGAGAAATTGGCTTAATTGCTAAAAAGAAGGATAGGAGGTGGGTAGGGTGACCTTGCTGCTTCCTATGCCTGGCTCTCGCTTGCACAGATCTCTCAGTTGCCAACTCTCAGATTTTCTATATTGGTATTTCCATTAATCATGGAAAGCTTTTTTTTTTTTAGTTTGAAATGTGTTCTAATATAATAAATGTAGGAGGAAATAAGCTTTGTATTAACAAGAAATTCATGGCTGTATTGTAGCGTTAAAGGGACCATGCTAAGCCTTTTTGCGGTGTAAATTAACTGGGATTTGGTTTTAAAATACCTCTTTAACTTGCTGTTATATAACCACTTCTTTCATTAACGCAGTGTCTTGCTGCTACGTGGTTTTATGGGCTCTGTTATTTTTTTTCCATGTGTGAAATACCTGTCACCATGCTCCTCTGGAGCAGGTTGGCTCAAACCACTGAGAGTCGCTGTCTGGATTTTAGCAGCGCTGCCTCTGTGCAAGGGCTTTATCAAGAAATCTGTGCTGTGTGCCCCATTCTGCACGAGGGGAAACTGAGGCAGTGGTAGGGATGGCGTTGAGGCTCCCAGTGTGGGTACAGCATCCTTCTGCCCCTTTGCCATGCATTGTGTTGCAGCAGATGCAGGACTCGTATTGGTCTTTGTAAGCTCCTTTCCACATGTGAAATGCATGTTGCAGATGAAGGGTTTCATGTCTTTTTTTTCTTCCACCTCCTTTTTTTTCCCCTCTTAGGCTGTTATGGGAAGGAATGGGGGCTAGAGGGAGGAGGGTTTCTGCTGCGAGCCCTGACAGCTAGTTTTCCCTTGGCACTGTGCATGACTCTTCTTCATGAGGTACACAATTGAGCTGACATAATATGAAATCCTGTTCTTCTAAAGTACACTTATAAAAGTGACTTTTGACACTTTATAGTAATTAGTCAGAATATGGTAAAACACTCTTAAGGAAGGAAGGTGAGGGAAACCTGGAAGGATGCATAATCCTCCCAGAGCAGAGATGTAAATTACCAAACTTGCTCAACTTCCTTTTACTAAGGCAAAAAAAACTGTAGCAAGGGGTAAGACAGAGTGAGAGCTGAGGGGTGCATGGAGCATTCAGCCCCATCTACCTGTCACTTGTTTGGAGACTGTTTCCTAATCCTCTTTTCGGGCAGTGCTGAGCACAATGGGGAGCTGCTCCTGCTCTGATATGCCTGGAGCGTGCTGCAGTTTAGGTGGCAATGACTGTGAAATGGAAGGTTCTTGCTGCTGTCTGGCCCTAGATAGTTGTCTTGGTGTTTTAATGGAGTTGTTGCTTACTGTCTGAGTTTATAATACCGTCATCAAATTAGACGTGTTTTGCATGATGAGGGCAATTTGCTCTGATATGAGCTTGTTGCCCTGTTTGTGTTTGCAGGACCACAGTTTACTACTGAAAGTTGATTGAGAATGTGATTTTTTGTTGCTGCCACTTCCAGCTCATCTGTTCCACCTTCTCTTGGTGTCTGAACCAAAAAGATGATTTTTTTTCTAGATATTTTTAATGACCTGTTACGTAACAACACTTTTTCTAAAATGTAAGCTCACCTTGCCTCCTACCTCCAGGAGTGAGAGCTATGGGAAGGCTTTTGGGAATGTCAAAAAACCAAGGCTTAGCAGGGCTGACCAGTGCCTTGAAGTGCAGCAGATTAAGATGCCAGAGGAAGTGATGTTCCTCCTGCTTTTGTGCCCTGGCTTTTGTTCAGTGCTGGTGAATGGACAGAGGTGCTACTCGTGTGGTCGTACAGTTGCACATCTGCCTTTTGCAGTGCTCAGCACATGCCTCAGGGTCTGTTCCTCTGCAGTGGGACTGGCACAAGTGAAGGGATGAGCTTTGGGCTTTGCCTTTTGCGGTGGAGGAAGGATTGGATGGGGAAAATGGTGAGAGGACTCGGGAGATGCACGCACCTTAGAAGTCTGTACTAAAAAAAAGAAAAGCAAATCATTATTCTTGTGGCTTCCTACTACTGTGGTTCCTGTGGATGCAAAAGGATGGAGATCACGGGCAAATAGTACAGTTATTTGTCTTAAGCTAGTTGTTTGAAGTCTCCATGCAAATTACAAGCATAGACTGCGTGTTGGGCTGCATGCATTGCTCTGTTCATTATAAATCCACAGCTTTAAACCCTGGCTCCTTTTTCCATCTACCACTCTATCTCCTCTGGCTGCCTGCAGCTCCTTACCAGTGCACTCATAGGCACACGGGAGGCAGCAGGGTGATGCTGTGCATCGCTCGGCTCAGCACCAGCACATCTGTGGATGGAGCGCGTGGGAGCTAAAGCAAGGATCGCGTTGGCATGCGTGCATAGCAAGCTGTCGGGGGCTATTGCTCAGCAGTCCTGGCTCTGCCTTATCAGTCTTCTCCTTTGGCCTAGCTGCTTGCTCAGGACAAATTCCAGAAATGTCATCAATTTACCCAAACAGTGATTGCAGTAATACCAATATATGGAGTTGGCTTCCTCTCTGCTTGCAGCAATTCCACCTCCTGATGCAAGTCTTCTGCCCTTGTGTGTCTCTCCAGGGTCGGATCTGCAAGTATGTATCCCAAAGGGCTCCACGTGCTGCTCGAGGAAGATGGAGGAGAAGTACCAGGCAGCAGCCCGTCTGAACATGGAGCAGCTCCTGCAGTCCGCCAGCATGGAGCTGAAATTCCTCGTCATCCAGAACGCTGCCATCTTCCAAGGTGAGCGCTGGGGTGGCCCAGGCGTGCTGCAGGAGCAGGAGGCAGCAGTGCTGCTCCTCTTCCTAAGCAAGTGGCAGTCGGAAGTGCGTGTGGCTGAAAGTCTTCCCTTCATTTTTATTTTGTGTGTGTGTATATATTATGGCTATTTATACATACATTTAAAAAAAAAAAGTCTCTTCCCCATCGTCAGAGATGGCTTGCTTTTTCTCGTCTTAAAAGGAAAGATAGATTTGTGTTTTGGCTGTGCGTTGCTTGAGGTTTGTTCCAGTGCCCCTCCTGCCTGTGCCTGCTGGGACCCCCAGGCCTGTGGCTGAGCGCTAGCCCAGAGCCAGCGCTACTGCCTGCAGAAATCTGTGCTCTTGCTCTCCCGTTGATTTACTGGGAGTGTGCCCTGTGCTCCTCTTCCCTGAGGCTCGTGTGCGCTGCCTGTTCTCTCTGTCCTGTATCTTGAGCCGCATCCTCCAGGCAGGGGTAAAACCACTCGCAGGGTGGTTTTGGAGGGCTTTTGCCATGAGAGGGGTGTTTGGGTTCTCTCTCTGCCACAGGGAGAACAGTGGCAGTGCTGTTGGAGGACTGTCCCATGCAGGTGTGCCCATCCTCAGCCTTACACGTGTGCAAGCTTTTCCCCTCTGAGAAGCCAAAGCTGTGGTGTGGGCATTGCTGCGTGTGAAAGAGCTCGCCTGTGTCAATAAATAATACAACTGTTTTAGTGTGTGACAGCTCTACAGGGCTTGTCCTAAATATTCCTGTAGCTGAAACAGCAAGTGTAAAACTAAAGACCAAGCCACTTCAAGTGAAAATTTAAAAATAGATGGAAACACACTTCTACAAGAATTAAACTATCTGTGCAAGTACTGTCTTATGTGATTCTGGCAGTCCCAAAAAACATGTTGCAGCAATGGGATCTGGGTGATTACAATCAGTGTAATGCTTGGTAAGCATCTGAAACGTGTATACTTTTGTTGGTATTTGCCACAAAACAAAGTTGGTTGTTCCATGTGAAGGGGAAGAGACTGCCATATTCACAAGCATGGTCTGTTGTGCTTACCATGGGTTATTTAAGTGCTTGGTAATCTCAGGCCATGCCATACAGTAGCAGCTCTCTTCTTCTCCTAACAATAAGGTGATATATTGTCTTTTTAGCAACTGGCCTTTGACAAATATTTTCTCTTCTAGATAGATGCCAGTTTGTATTACTTAAATCTGTAATCATTTTTTAGCTCCTTTACGCAAGCAAAACTTATTCCATCCATGGTTAATGTGCAGTAAAATGATTGCTTGTTTGTTGAGTGCTCTCCTATTGGGATTCCATCACTCTATATTAATAGCATTTTTGCCTATATTTAAAAAAAGGCACAAGCAATCAAGTGTTTTTTCCTTCATGCTGATGTTTTTGTAGAATAATCTGACTTATTTTTGTTCGTGCCTCACTAACAGCAAGACCCAAAACCTGCTGTAGTCCCTGGGATCATAGCAGAGCTCTGTTCTGGTCCATGACTGACTGATACAGTCTATTGTGTTGTATTTCTTTCAACATGAGATCAAATAAATTGCTGAGGAGGTAACAGCATATTTTTTTTCCAGTGCTTCTTAATGCAATGACTATTAAATTCCAATTCTGCTAGTCAGAATGGGGTAAAACTAATGAGAGATTAGTTTCCTAGGCACTAGAAATGTGGACTAGCTTCAGAAATGGGGAGTAAGTTGGCTGGAATACAAAGTCTCTGCCTTCTTCCCTACCATTTGACGTACATTGTAATTTTAGTTTTTATTGTGCGTAGGAATGACACCCTGTGTTATATAGGTTGTGCTGTAGCTCTGAACTTTCTGCTTCTTCTTGAGAGAATTGAATCCCTTGCTCCTGTTTTTATTATTTATTGTGATTTCCATCCTGGCCATGAGAGCACCTTCCCTGTGCAGGGGCTGTGGAGCTGATGTTACTCTGAAAAGCCTTGTTTTGCTGAATTGCCATTCTTCTTGGTGGGGCTGGAGAAAAGCATTTAATTGAAGAATTCCTGTCCACTTTTGCTAATAAAAAATATCGTGACTAATAAAAAGATATTTTGTAATCCCATTGTAGGAGGGGAATTTCCAACTGGAACCCTTGTGCTCACTTCAATTACATTGCATCAAGTGTTTTGGACTTGGAAGGGGACAATTCATTAGACTTTAAAAATGGAGTACTTTTGTTATCTTTAAACTTAGAGGCTTGAAGTCTATAGAATGCTTTTTTTAGTAGGTGGGTCTTTTGCTGCTTGTTCGTATTGTGACAGCTGTGCCAGAGGCTGTTTCAGCTTTAGAAATTGTCTGGACCCAACATATGGCAGTCGGATTTTGTGTTTCTTGGCACTGCTCGTGGCATGGGACAAGACTCTGTCTTAGGACATCGCTAAGGGAGCTGGCACTGTGGTGGGGTTTGATGGGAGACTTCCAGCCGTGTGCTCGTGGTTTCTCGCACCTTGCCAAGGTAGGTGCCAAGGACAGCTGGCTGCAGGTCAGAAAACTTCCTTCTGTACTTGCACAGCAGGGATGTGCACCATGTCCTGGGCTGTGCAGGGCTGTTTCCAGCAATGGGGGGATGCTGGAGCAGTCAGTAAAGAGGTACTTGTGAGCCCCTACGGCCCCTGAGCATCTCCTGTGGGTCCTGCTCCCGGGCGATGGCTTTGCTTGACGTTTGGGACAGATCTGTGCATGTCCTGTGACTTCAGGATCTGGGACCATAAGAATGAGCTCAGAGCAGCACCAGCTCTCGCAGCCACGCTCTGGCAGGGAGAAAGCTCTCGGCGTGTCTTGTGGAGAGTCAGACCCCAGGTCTGCTGGGGATCACCCTGCACCGAGGGTGGATAATTGCACCGCTGTTTAGAGCGGGGTAATATGTTGGGATGGAAACGTATCCCAACTGCTCATATTAAAAACACAAATGTAAAACCCTTCAGAGTTCATTTTAATATTTTTAGCCTAGTGTCTAAAGGGACTGCTAGTCTGACAAACAAAATCTCACCCAGATGTTATTATTTTGCACTAAATTTAATTTCTTCCTGCTGAAGCTAGAGCTGCATCTCTGCTGACAAAGATCAAGGGAAATTGTCTGGCATTTACTGAAAATCTCATCCAGGCCTATCTGTTACAATGTTCACTTAGCAAAGTTTATTAGATTATTAGTTTTAGACCCTCAGGCTTCCTCTTTATTGCAGTTAAGAAGGAAAAATTCCAGCAAAAACCCCTTCCTTCACTAAATTTAAATGGTACAATTAGCGCCTGGTCTTATCTTACAGGCATTTTTTAAAATTATGAAGATGATTTAAGTAGTGATTTAATCCTTTGGAAACTTGCTGAGTTTGACAGTGTTAAAATTGATTGTAGCTGCCTTGACTGCAGTTAAATCTTACTCCAGGATTTCTCTGTGGGCAGTTTTTTTCGTTGCTTTCATGCAGTGTAACCATGCTGCTATTTGCGTGTGTGCACGCTTCCCAGCTCAGGTTCTCAGCTGATGTTGCGACAGCTGAACTACATCAGCTCAGAATTTGCTCTTATCACTTTCTGAAAGTGACACTTGGTGTTGCTCTGGGGTTCTTATCCCAACTAACAAGTGAGTCAGGGCAACAAACTTGCTGCGGCACGCAGTGAGAGCCATGCCCATGATATCCTTTCTCCCCTGTCTCCTGACTTTAGATCTTGGCTTTCCAGTGGGGGGGCGGGTGGTGGTATGGCTCTGCACCATTTTATTCCTAAAATGACAAAAAAGACCTCAACAGACACTACTGATTTTCTAAATATGAAATATGAATCTGTGCATATTACAGCTTTGTGAGAGGTAAGCTCCAACAGGGAAATACCAAGGTTTGTCCTCATTTTTGCCTTCCTCCCCACACGCACTAAAGGGACTCTGCCTGTGAGTGTGGAGGGGGTGGGCTGTGTGTGTGTTTGTCTGATGTCTCCTGCTTCCTAAAGTGGGGAATTTTTCTTTTGAGTGGTCACTTAAATTCTAATCCTGCGTATTGAGTGTTGCACTGTGGATAACAGAAAATTAAAGCTACAGCAGCTGCTCAAATGCAGCTTTCATGGTACACTCCCCCTACTTCTTTGACCAAGGGAAAAAGTACTTTTAAAAAAGATAAAGAATGCAGTGCTATTAAACACAGAAGGACCCCCTAGGGAAGAGGAGCATCTGCACCCATTGCTTTGTGTAGGACTTGCTGGTAATCTTCCCCATCCAGCAAGCACGACACACAGTAGTTAGCGCTCCTATTCCTAGGGACTGCTTCTGTGGGAGTAATGCAGTGTGCTCATGGAGAACGTTGCTTTCATTATTTTAAATGATTGCTTAAATAAGCTATCAGCAGGATCTCGTGTTGTCCTTCTGCAGCCTCTTCTGTTGGCACTAGACAAATACTGGGGTGTCCTGTGTTTGCGTGGCGCAGACTCAGGGTTGTGCCTGCTCTGCCGTCTCCTTACAGTGATCGTGAGGTCGCTGGAACCGGCAGGGTATCAGTAGTGTAAATCTTGAGGTGCACCATATGCCTGTTTCTGACTCCGAATCTAGCCTCCCCACTGCTCGTGTGGGCGCAGGGCTTGCTTCCACCCGCTTCCGAAATAGCTCCTGTGGGGCAGCACGTGGCAGCTCCCAGCTCCGTGCCACGGGGCTGCAGAGCCGCTGGGGCAGTGCGTGGGCTACGGGGACTTGGCTGCAGAGGTGGGGGAAGCTGGGAATGCGGGGGTGCAATTACCTGGGCTGAAAATCGGCCAGGATGCTGCAGTTGAATCTCCCTTGATGGAAACCTGTAGTCTTAATTTGAGACCTGATCTGTTCCCTGTCAAAGGTGATGGCACGTAACCCTCTGAAAATGGGAACTGGAAGACAAACAGGTCTCTGTTGGATACCCAAGGGGAGCTTGCAGGGGCTACAGAGATTTGAGGGGCTTTTGAGATGCTCATTTCCGAGTAGTTTCTAGGAAGGCTGCTCAAATGAATACAGATAGACCTTCCTGTATTTGTATGGTATTCTCTTATTCATGGGAGAATCCTCTTTCTCTCCTCTGGAGCTGAGCCCTCAGTGGTTTTGGCAGAGTGGCTGGTGTGAGGAGGACTTCGATTCATCTCTCCTCTTGTGCTGCAGAAGGATAAAGGCAGAGCTGTAATTCTTAGTCCTACCAGGCAGCTCTGAAGGCTGTAAATCCTCCAGTAGGCATAAATGCAGCCATTTTGGTTATTTATAGTTATTTACACTATCCATTCATATCTGTCAGGGATGAAGGCAGTTTTGACATTGCAAGCTTCTATCAGGTTATCTTTAATCAGTTTAGAGGCACCTAAACCACAAATATATCAAATAGCCAATCCTAATGTCGGAGTCCTCTAAAGTATGACTGAATTATTTATTTTGTTATGATGAAAATGTCTGGGCTTTATTGGGTTTTCTTTGAAGAACTTGATTCTGCTTGAAGTCTGGAAGATAAAAGATCAGCGATTGTCTCTCCAAGTTTCTTATTCCAAATTCTTCAAGGCTTTTCATTTTTCACGAGCTGCTGTTAGTACTTTAGAGTCAAGGTGAGGGAGTTGAGGTTTCTTTTCTTTTATTAAAGAGCTTTAAATATATAAAAACTTTTATCTTTACTAATTATGCTTTGTATGTGTAAATCCAGGATGCATGCAGCATCAATTAGGTGAGAAGAGACCAGCTACGTGGTGGGAGCTATTGCACGTTAATCACCTAGAAGGGTCCACTGGTACCAGTGCTGCTGAGCAGAGCTTGTCTTATCATTTGGAATAGTTTAACACTCCAGCGTTTTTAAGCCAATTAAGTCTGACAATGCAGGAGGGTCTTTGAGGTGTCGGCTGTAGGAAGAGCCTTGGATGGGCTCTAACACCACGCTAAAGAGGGAGGAGGTGATATGGAGGAAAGAGGAGAAGTATCTAGCTTGAAAAATTAATAACTTCTGAATGTGTGAAGCAGCAGAGGTGAGGGGTGCTGGGAGCTGGGAAGTCTTGGAGCTGAACCACCCCTGCCCTGGGGACTGAGTAGCCCACAGTCATGGTGTGTGCATGGGTTCAGATGTCTGTCTGATAAGTAGGCTTGGACCAGTGGCCAGGCTTCTTGCACTGCTTCTCTAGTGCAGAAGAAAAGCGATTATGGCAAACAGAATAAAAGTAAAAAGATTCTTAGTAGTAGTCAACTGTGATGTTAGTGGGTGGTCAGCTCAATAGCTGTGAGTGTGGTGTGAGAAGTGCATGTGAAAATGCTAACTCTTGCTTGTGAGTCTGTAAAATATTAAGCTGACATTTTAGAGTGGAGTTGGAACCAATTCATTTTTGAGAGAGAATATTAAAACTATAATTGGACTTCATGAGTAAATAAGCATCACAAACAGATCTCTGTACCATTTGATAATTCCTGTTCCTATTCAGTCCTCTGCTAACTAAAGTCTTCATGCATCCTTCTTTGCATCTCCACGGTAGTGTTTCTCCACTTTGAAAACTTCTTGTTTTATTGTGTGGCATTTAAAAAAAAAATTATTAATGTATATTTAAAATAGGAATTGTCTTGCTGGGTCAGTTCGGGACTTTATTCTGCCATTGGCAGTGGTTCCTGCCAGATGCTGTGGAAGCCCAGAGTTTGTAGAGGAGAACTCTGCTGATACATTTCCCTGGTTTATAACTGTGTTCTAAACTGATGATTACAGGTAGGTGGAAAGAGCTGTCTGCATAATGAGATCTCCAGTTGTCAGTATTGGTATATGGAGGTAATGTTTCCTTTCACATAACCAGAACTTATTGTTCATAAATCACAGTTAATCTGTTTATTACACTTGCATATGAAGCTAAAAGTCTGAAGTGTGCTATAATGCTTAGCTTTAGGAGCAGAGCAGTAATAGTAACAGCAGTTTCAAATGATTTGAAATTAGGAGATCAGCAAAATGCAGAAGTTTGTGGAGGCTCTGGGCATTAAAAATGACTGTTGAGGATTGATGAGTTTCTTTAACAAATTGTAAAATCCATCATGCAGGAGTTAGGGCATGAAACTACCCTCCTGAGCCACATAAACCATGGGTTTGGAAGTATTGCATGACAGTGCACACTACCGGGAAGGGAGATTTTGAAAGATGCTTGATTTTGCTTTTGTTTCTTCCTCTTGCTGCCTGGAGTTTAAATGCCACCACAGCATTGGCACATGGCTTGCAAGGCTCAGGGTGTGCTAGGTAGGGGTTGCTCCCCTGAGGAGCCTGTTGGTGCTGGAGCCTGAAGTGTGGCTGGAAGGGTGCAGCACGTGGAGGACCTGAGTGGTCCCATGGGGTGTGAGATACCTTTCCTGCGTCCTGCCTCTCTTTAATTCCCCTGCAATTAAATACTGCTGACGCCCTTCCCCTCATCAGTGAAATGAGGCTTGGAGGTTAATAGGGGGCTCTTCGTAATTGCCTACATGCTGCTTTAGCAGCTTTTAAATACTGCGCTTGGTGTCTGGGCTTGGGGGTCCCCACTTCAGGGTGTGCGGGGGAATTCCTGGATACCTGTGGGCCTTTCTTCTGCTACCGGGGAACTGTCCCCTTCTAGCTCTGCTGCTGCTTTTCTGCTGCGCAAGGGGATGGTGCTCACCTGCTTCCGAGGGGTGTAGGGAGGCTGCTCCGTGGGCAGGCAGGTACTGCACCCGTGTCCTCTTGTGCCTGTGGTGCTCTGCTTCCATAGGACATGTGGCCCTCTTGCAGAGTGTGCAGATGTGGGGAATTCAGGGTGTTTTTTCTTTCCTTCCCTAAATCAGAAGTGGTGGTTTGAGGCTGGTGTTCTCCCCTTGTCGTGACAAACTGCAGTGTGGCAGGAAACCTGCCCTCAGGGAGGGAACCCTCCCCATGGAGTTGGCTGGGATCTTTGCAGGAGCAATGTGGCCTCGGCCAGATGCCTGCGGTGTCCCCTGCGACTCCGCACCTGCATTTCTGCCTTCTCCCATGTGCTTCTGCGTTGTGCAGTGCCATAGTGCTGCCTTGTCTCATCAGCTTCTGGACCCTGCTGCACAACGCGATCCTCTGTGCGCTGCCCTGGAGGAGCGTGAGTTGTGAGATAACTAGAGAGAGGGCTCACGTGTTCCTTGGAGCCTTCTGCTTCTACAAGGTGGGCTGTCTTCTGTAATTACGTTTTGAGCTGGGAGTTGTCTCTTGGTAGTTCAAGCACTGGCATTCTCAAAAATGCCTCCTAATGATATGAAGTAGTCAAACTACATCTTGAAGTGCCATGTTACCCTGGAATGTGGTATTCATAGACCTGCTTGGTGCCGTGGTAGTCTATTCCCCTCTGTAATTCCAGTACAGAAATGGGTGCACTAGTGTCTTCCATCTCTTGGCCTGAAGACATAAACAGACGCATTTTCATTGCACAAAGTATTTAAAATGCAATCGAGCTGGTTTGCAAACTCTGGGGAGGGAAGGAGGGAAGACGCCTGCGCCCAGCAATAAAGGTAGGGTCCTGTCTCTGTAAAGAAAATGTTTTGCTAGACTGTCATCTACTTTACTTTCAAAGGAGCAATAAGATATAACGATAAAACGGCCAATGGCACATTTCATCTGAGGGAAATGAACTCTTGCTGAGCCAATTAAACTGTCAGTACACTGTGGTTTCACGTTCCCTCTAGCAAAGTGGGTCACCTCAGGTGTGTTACTCACTTTGACTTCACCACTGATGTGAAATCAATTTTAGTGATTTATAATCTTTCATTTTACTATGAAAGTATATTAATCTGATTTTAAAAAATAAAAAAATAAAAAAAACCCACACTGTTCAAGTAGGGCAGATGAGAGCTTTCTACATGAGTGTATACAGCCAGCAGTGCCCCCTGGGTTATCTGGTCCATAGAAGCCTGTGTAATTTCTGAATGCACTGGAGGCACTGACAATTCAGTTTTCAAGCTTTGGGCTTTATCCTTCAGAAGTTCTAAAATCACAGGAGTATTTTGGTCTAATATTTCACTACTCAACTCTAATAGTTTGAAATGTGCTTTATTCCTTCAGCACAGAAGAGGCACACCTTTCTGTACTCTTCCCAATATCAAAGAGCAGCAAAGAAGTGAGTGTGACAGACTCACAGTACGTACTGCTCGTTAGAAAATGAAGCAGATACTTCTAACATGAACAGCAGGGAGATACCCCTGGGCTTGCATCCATTTCTTACCGGTGTCTGGGGCAGATGTTACCTAGAAACCCCTTTCCTTCCAATTATGCTGGGATGTTGTAGCTGGTGCCGCCTCCTTGCAGCCCTCAGAGTGGAGGTGCCTGTACTGCAAGATGCAGCACCATTGCCCTGGGTGACCTCGTTGCTCGCTGCGTGGACATTGTGCCTCTCTGAGGTAGGTTTTGTTTTGGCAGCTTCTTGGATCTTCTGTTGTTTTATGGGATGTTGATGGATACTTGGTGTGCCTCAGAGAGGTGTTGTCCCTGTGGTGGTCCTTTTCCTGCTCCACCAAGCAGGGTATGCCAAGAGCTCTGCTTTTCTCTGAAGGGCCTTGGGAGCTTTACAGGTTCAGACAGCAAGAGTGGCTGCTTAACGTAGTGTTTGAGACATACGAGTCTGAGCAGTACGATTGCCTGACAAATGTGGTGAACTGAGCTGTGTTTACAGCATCTTGTCTTCCTCTTAAAATTAAATTTCAGCTTCAGCTCTGTGAGTGTTGGAGGATGACCACATTGTCCTGTGCACTGAGTTGCACAGTGGACATCTCTGAGCACAGCAGGAGGGGGTCCGTGTCCTGTCTCGCTCTAAAAATGCTGAGTTTTGGACTTGCTGGAAGAGTCTCCAGACCCGTTTTCACCATCTAGTGGGTTTGGGCAGATTCCCACCCAAGGCAGCTGTGACCTGAAGGAAGACTGGTTGCATCACCAGGTACGCGTAAACAGGGCTGGAAATGCTCAGGCTGGGAGAAAGCCCTGGGGTGTGTGTGTGGGAGAAGGCTTGCCTAACGGGGATCAAATGCCTCATTTTTAGGTTGCTAAAGGCACACTGCAGGTCCTCTTTCTGTAAACTTGATTACACAAGCTGCTGGGAACCCAGGAGTCTTTGTCATGGCTGAGTGTTTCAGGGTTTGTGGGAACTCAGCTGTGGTCTCTGGGTGGTCTGCCTCTTCCTAGAGGTTGACCAAGGCTACATGGCTTCCAGGACACCCTTAAACCTGCATTTTTCTGCAGTAGGGCTGGGTCCCACAGCAAGGCAAGGGGGAGAGCGTGGTGTTGCATGGCAGCAGCAGGAACAGCGTTATCTCCCGGGCAGGTGACCACGCAGCCGTGTACGTGGTCAGTTTGCTGGAGGCTTTCAGCATGGCTGTGGGCTAGGCAGGCGCTATGCTTTTCCCTGCTGTTATGGGTCACAGGCAGCCCCGCTGCAGCTCTGTGCTACAAGTATATCTGTGTTTTGGTGTTGGCTGAGCTCGGTGATGGTCTGCATGCTCACCAGCGGATCGTTGCAGCGTGGCAATGAGGTTTCTGATAGTGCAGCTAGGTGGCATCTCTCCAGTCTGATGTGACTGCTTCCCAGGGCTGACGCCTTTCTTACCTGGCAGGCGCAAAGGTGGAAGTTCCTTCTCCGCTCTGAAGCGGAGCTGGATGCTCCCTGCCCAAAGCCCGCATCCCAAACGCCGTGCCAGGCCTCTGCTGTTAGGGGGGGCCTTGTCGCCCCGGCCCTCACTGGTGCGTCCTTCCTGCTGAGAACAGCGATGGGATAGTTACTGTCTGGTCCGTTGTGTTCTTTGTGGGGGGCTTTTTCTTCTTAAAGCCAATAAGAAGATTAAACCCTTCTGGCTTTCTGCCAAGCATAGGCCTAACGGTTTTTTTTTTTTCTCACAAAGGGAAAATGCTTTTGCTCGCAGTCTTGATGCAAAAGTCTCAACGACACTGCAGCTGGTAGCTGCTTCTGTGCTACCTATGTGCTGATGGCGTTGTGAGGGTTGAGGACTGGAGTACAAATCAATTCCAGTTGCTCCACGATGAATTAAAGAGCTGGTTGCAGCATGCCCAAAAATGTTTTCAGCTCTGTTTTGCACTGTAGATCAGTTCAAAACTACTACAAAATAGAAATTGGTGACCAGTATGGTGAAAGGACTTTTTTTCTCCATTCCCCTTTTTGTCCTTACTCTTCCCCCAGCTGTAGTACCTGCAAGCGATGTTGGCAGGATGGTGATGTCTTGGCATGCTCAAATCTTGTGCTAAAAAGGCACAGGAAAATACTTGAGAGAGTATATTTATGCAATGAGCTAAATAACCGACTTTTGGTTCTGGATCTAGTGGTGGTTAGACTGAGACTGTGGCTGCTGCAGTTTGCACTCCAGCTTGCATTCTCTGCATGGTTTTGGTGTGATGCTGGTTTGGGCATATTTGCCCCATGTAATGATGGTGGGTGAGCTCTGTGCTGTGAGCTGGACAGTTGGGCTTGTGTGTGGTGATTGGTGCTACACAGGGGACGAGTGACAACTGGCATGTGGAAGTAAACGCATTTCCATGAAGTGATGCATCTATGAATCAATGCATCTTTTCTGACAGATGAAATATAGGAAGCACTGCATATTTAATATTTTTTTTTAAAAAATCTTAACTGGAAAAAAAGATCTGAATTTGTGCTTGGAAAAAAAAATCAGTCTGGTTAGAAAGTGAAAATTAAAAAAAACAACCTTCTGAGATGAGGCAAAACAAACAGCACTGTAGATCAATTGTAAACAAATTCTGTTGCTGATTAGCTCTTCCCAAATTTGTCATCTTAAGTCAGAAAATCTATGACTGAGTGTCATAAAAAAGCAATTTTAAAAGTAGTAGAAAATGGTAAGACCGCATCTAGGATTACAGCTCATGGCTTTGAAATTCACTGTCTTGAAGGAATTGGTGAGTAACAGATTGTAGTAATACAGCATATTTGTATTGGTCAAATTCTTATTATGATTGCATTGAAAAATGATTTTTCTTTTTTAGGGAAAGGAAATTAAATAGGCCTAGTAATCCATGTGAGGAGATTAGTTTTCACATTCTTTCCTCTCCTTTCAGTGTAAGCCAATCAGGTCTATGCATTCTCGTGAATCTACTTAATAAAAAAATAAAATCAAATTGCTACTGCATTATATTGAAATGACATGCATACTTTTACTGCCTTTTAATTATAAAATTATTTCAGTCTGCTTCAGTCTCCCATGTAAGTGGTCTATCAACTGTTCTTAAATATTGGCTCATAAATTCCAAATACTTCTTCAAATGGAAGAAAATAGTATCCCTGATCCTTCAGCTGATCACGGCAGGGTAAGAATTACTATTTATGCTGTAAATCTTGACTGGTTAGTTTAGGTGCTCAGCTTCCATCTGGATGAGGCTTTTAAGATTGTTATTTATGCCATCACTTGTCAGGGGAGTGCTCGGTCTCTAATGTCCGGCTGCACAGCTGGGACTGACCTTCTTATGAAACCTCTGGGAATTATTGTGTACTTAGTGAGAACTAGATGGGAGGTCTTTGGGATGGCCTGAGAAGGATTTTCACTCGTGATGTAATGCATTGCTTCCCTCAGCTCTGCAGGAGAGGGGCTAGGATGTACAGCTTGTGAAAGGTCCTGCAGTTAAGCATCTTCTTGTGTAGAAAAGATTTTTTAAAGTCTTTTTTAAAGAAACAAATGACCAGGAAAATATTGAATTTCTTGCATGGCACCTCTTACAGGTGTTTGCTGCAAGGAGGAGTTGGCTCCCACTATCAGCGCATCAGTAAGAAGCGTTGAAGATGCATACTATCTTTTTTTCCTCTGAGAGGCTAGCAAGAGCCAAGTGCTGGGTGGTGGCCTTCTACTGAGCCTCCTGTGGCTCAGTAGACCAAAAGCACTGCCACGAATGCTGTGTTTAAAATGAACAAGACGTGTGAGAGCAACTGATGGCTGTTCCCAGGATTGGATAATGAGCTGGTTTTAGGTGAGGTTAAGAGAGGGGATGGTTACAGTTACCTGTGGTCCTGCAGGAGGGTGGTGTGGCTGCTTGGTGACCTGCGTGTTGGGCTTCACCCCCTGTAGAAACCAGAGGAGCGACAGGAGGAGGACAGCTGGCCTCTGGGCCGGTGGGGCATTGCTGTGGTACGTGCTGGAACTGAATGTTGGGAGGCTTTGCGTGTGTTTGGTGCCTCTGAACAGCCCAGCAGCCCTGGTTCGTCGTAGGTTCACATCTGCCTAGCTGTGCTGCGTTCCTGTGGCAGCTCCTCACTGGGGCTGAGACCTAAAATGGGGCTGAGATGCATCCGTCGTGCGTTGACTGGCACCCAGGGGAAAGCACGTAATGCAGTGACCAGGAGGTCACGCGCTTATCGCAAGTCGTGTGATGCAGCGTTGTAATAAATGAAGAAAGTGCCTGCGTTTAAATGGGTAGTCTGGGGCCAGGCGGGGGAGGTCTGCTTTGTAGGGTGCTTGTGCGCATGTAGCCTTCGTTGTCCTTGGGAACGAGCTGTGTGATTTCTGAAGAAAGTTTAAAGGTACATTTCCAGACAGAGTAGCTTTCCTCTTTCCTCATCTGCTTTCTGGAAGGGCAGTTTTTCTGGCAGGGAGGCCCAGGTGTTTGCAGAGAGGTGGCACTTGTGCGTTGGGATTTGCAGCAGCTTTAAAGCTGGGGGTGATAAACAAGCTGCTTTTTCCCTCTTGCCTTATTTGTAGGCTGTTTGTTTAGATAATGGCCTGGAAATGATATTAGTAACCCTGTACATCATGTTCTGCTACCAGCGAAGAATAAGCGGTGCATTTGACATTTTGGGGAAGGGGTTCATTTTCTAAGGGATGTGGTTCAGAATCTACTTCTTGAACTAATGGACAGTATAGGATTATTTTTACTAGGTTGCATGGATTTTTACCTTGAAGATGCACTGTTAAGTGCACTGCATTACTAGTATTAAATGAAAGCAAACGCTTCACATCAAATGAGACGGTAGTCTTTGAATTGGTGAGAGGTTGAAAGCCGTTTATCTTGTGATGCTTCACTGTGACATAAGCATGAAAAATAATTAGACTCACTGGTAAGTAAATATTTGATCCTGAAATGCATCTTGAAGTTACAGAGCTGGCAGAAAGTAACCTCTTCAGATGCACATTGATCCTCCTGGATTTGTCTCACACCAATAGCTGGATCATGAAATTGAATTCAGAAAGCTACATCAGAAGGACATTATTGAGGCTGAAAAGTTTATGAAGGTTGTGAACAAACTAGGCAGTCTGTGCAACCTCAGCTTGGTTTCTTCTGTCTTATGCTTTAGAATACAGCCTTTAATTATAGGATGTGTATTTTTCCACAAGCTTTCTTCCCTTGTGTAAGGACACTGAAGAGGCACTACCCCTTAATGAGCCATTTTCTTTCTCCTCATTGTTTGATGCCTCATTGTTAAGTTTCAAATGACTCCGAAGGACAGAATTCTTCAAAATTTCAGTTGTGTGTGAGTATTTTCGTTTAATTTTGTGCTGTTTCATAATGTTCAGCACTGAGTAGCAGCATGTTTGTTCCACAGATGGAAAAACTGAAATTCTGAAAGAGCCTAGTTAAGACCTTTTTTGACTGCATTCACCACAGCGCAGCAATATGTATTCAAGATGTAGGTCTTGGGTCTGGGTACAGCCTCCTTCTCTAATGCTGGCTTTGTGCAGTCTACACCTTTCAACTTCTGGAGCTGGCAAGGCAAGGATCTGGAGGAGCTGTGTCTGACTTCCAAGTACTTGAACTTTGCCTTTTCTTAAGTTAGCAAAAAGGAGTGGTAATGCACCAAAATCTAGGCCCTCTTTTAAAGAGCAGGAGATTTCGAGGTTGAAAACAACAGCAATAATAAATTTCAACTCTGATTCCTTCCCACTCCCCTCAAAGCACAAGTGAGTTGGATCTGGATACATTTTTGCAGATACAGCAAAAAGAAAAAAAAACCACAAAAACCAAAACAAAAAAACCCAACAACAACAACAAAAAAACAGGCTCAACTGCACCCCCTAAACTATGACAGAAAAGTTCGTGTTCATAGACTATCACAAAAATCCTGTCAAAATGGAAGTTCTGTTTCTAAGCTCGGGAAATGCTTCAGCTAATTAAAGAAAAGGTCGCCGGGATTTTGGGGGCAGGGGGGGAAGGGGAACCAAACCAACTCTGCCTTGTTCTTGGAAGCAGCGAACCATTTTGGCTGAAATTAAAATTTACCTGAGGCAGATAAGAGGCATATGAAGTTGCAGTCCAGCTGGTTAGAGCGTGGAAAAATTATAGGTAAGTAGGAATAGGGTCTAAAGATCAGAAGCATTAGGCAACTGTAATATGCAGGGCTACCAGTTCTGCCTATGATCAGTTATAATATTTAATCTAAATGTCTGTTGCAGAAAGCTGTTGTACTATTCTGAAGTGTGATCATTAATTCAGAGATTTGGAGGAGACTCGAAAGCTGTAGTTAAAGTGAGTTTGCTTGCAGAACGTTGGATGGCTTTTTATCCTTTGTATATATAATGTCAGGAACATGTCACTTCCTAACAGCCAAATCTGTGTGAGCAATATCTGCTGTGTTCATGCAAACCTTCTCAGGTGTCCACGTAGCTGTTTTTCTCTTTGTGTAATCAGTCTGTGTAATGGATGAACATAACAAATCTTGCTCATAAACAAATCTTTCATCAGTCTGAATTTATTACCGATTTGCTGATGCATTCAGAATGCAAATTTTTGTTCTGATCCTGTAAATTGCTGTGCCTTTTTATTCATGTTAGCAATACTGCAAAAACCAGTGTGAGCAAATTAAAGCATATGTGGATATTGTTGCATGGAAGGCATTTCAATACCAGTTTTTAAACTCTTTAGGGACTAATCCAGCGAGAGGACTTAGTTTACAGTTGAGAGATACCACCTGTACACGGACTTGACTCTAAACACTATGAATGTGCCAAAAATATTCCAAGATACTTAATATGCTTGAAGGAGAGGGGGAGAAATGGAACAAGAAAAGAAGGAAAAAAGATGCAATCTTTCTGTAACAAGAGCTGAGCCTGTTTCAGGTCTCCGGAGCTGCAGAGAGGATGCTGCAGTAGCCCAAGCTGAGCTTGGTGTCACTGTCTTGTGGATGAAGCATTGCTCAAATCTGTGAGTAACATTGCTGATCATGGTTCACTGGGCAATAGTGGAAAAGCCACTGTCAGGCTGGAGCAAAGCTTTAAGTTGTGCGAAAACTGCGCTTTTGAATTACTCCGAGTTAGAATGGGGAGAGTGAATACCACGGAGCTAATGTGCTGTGTTAATGCCAGGTTTCAGTACTAAAACCAGCCATTACATACACAGAGTGATGAAGTTGGGTGGTGACCTAAGCTCTTAGATCTTTAGCGCTGTAAAACTCTTGTGAAAGTGGGGTTGGTGTCTTCCTGAGGCCAATGTCTGTTGTTTCCAAGCCTTTCTGCAAAGGCTGTCCTGGAAAAGCAGAGATATATCTCCTCTTCCCTGCATGTAAGTGTTTTTTGTAGAGGTCTGAAAGTGCACATAACTCATTGTGATATACTTGAAGGCTCCAAGAGGAGTGTTTTTGCAAGTATTGGAGCTGAGGTTGCAGTAAAACAGCAGCAGCTAAGCTCAAGGGTAAAAGGGAGCAGAAAACAGGACTCATGTCTACATGTTACTTCTGAAGGTGACCCTCTGCCTTGTCTGGGGCAGTGCTCTAAAGGGAGGATCCCAAAGGATCCCTCTGTGAGGTAGTGCCAACGTGCAGCACTGTTCTTCCATCCTCTTTATAGGCAATTAAAATTTTGGGTTGCCACCACTGTGTGTATCAAGATTTGGAGAAGGAATTTAAGACTAGGGACTGAGGATTAAGTCTTGCTTCCGTGCTGACCTCCAGGCTGTGTGCTCCCTTTTTACTGAAGAGCCACCAGCTTTTCGGCCAGCTCCCAAGGCAGAAGGACTTGTTTCTCTGCTCTCTCTATTTTTAATGTTTCCTTTTATGACCTGCCAGGTGCTAATACTTCTTTTAGCAAGTGGTGCCACCTTGCTTGCTGGCCTCCCTCCCCTCCTTGGCCATGATTGCTGCCTCCTTTTCTCTCCGTGGAACGCACAGTCTCCCTCTCCCGGAGTGAGATGGTTGAAGAGGTCATGCAGTATTAATAGGGATGCAGATATCTGATTTTGTTTCTGCTTATGTACTCTGACATTTCTGACATTTCATGAAGTGTAAAATGTTTTAAAGAAAACAACAACTTGGCTTTTACTGAAAAATTAATTACCTTGGCACTTTCCCCTTTGGTGGGCTTTTGTCAGAGGACAAAGCCACTAATGTTAGGGGGAACGGATGAGGTGGTAAAAGGACAACAGTAACATTAAAGAGAGAAAATCTGCATTAAGGTAAAAAGATCTAATTAAGCGTTGATTATCATGGAATGATGTAAACTCTTCAGAACGCATTACCTTCAGTGCACTTACTCTATAGGGCTAATTTATATACCCAAGTTTATCTGCTTCATAAATTAGTCTTTCCTGTAATTACTGTTAACGGACTATGACTCTCTGCTCTTCAGCAGTATTCTGTTTCTCCACTCCTTAATGCTCA
This sequence comes from Chauna torquata, assembly GCA_013399475.1. Taxonomy (NCBI): domain Eukaryota; kingdom Metazoa; phylum Chordata; class Aves; order Anseriformes; family Anhimidae; genus Chauna; species Chauna torquata. The sequence continues at coordinate 815,457 of VXAL01001503.1, read as the reverse complement.
AATGCACCTGGTACAGCAAAGCATACTGCTCCTTGCATGCAGGAGTTGCAGATAGGGGAAAAACAGATGGGCTTTATGCACTTCTTGAAAGCTTTTAGAGATCTAGTTTAGTAAAAAGTGCAAGGGGAGGTAAAATACCAAAGGGCTGTCCTGTTGATCCTTTCTGACCTTCCTGTTGGTTTTATTTTTGTCCTTGTAAAGGAAGAGCTCATCAAGGAGCCTCAGTTTAAAGATAAGGAGATGACAATGTAGGTTCTTGCTGAAATCTAGGATTAGGGACTGCTTGCCCACCTGAATGACAGTGATGTAGCATTGGGTTATAAATACATGAGTGCTTGTACCCAGCCAGGGCGCAAACGTAAGCGGCAGTGGTGCTGTTGCATCTGATTGTCTGTCTCTGGGGTTTGCAGTCCAGCAGCTGGGTACAGATGAAAGGGGATGCAAAGAAGTGGGCACAGTGATAAGCAAACGAAGAGCTGTGGTTTCAACATTCCAGCAAAAAAGGTGGGAAGGAAAACTTGACTGCATAGAAATAAGTAGCTTTGGCCATGTTTCTGGTAGCCCTTCGGACATAATAGCACATGGGAGAAAACTAAGTAGTCAGCCAGTATATTCAAATTTCTATTTCTTCAAAAAGTCTTCAAGAAATAACGGAACTAGAACATGGGCTGATAACATGAACTGAGAAAAGGAATACTTGTTGTAACTTGGAGCTTGCTTGGCCATTAGTGTTCTATTAGATTTTCCCTTGCTTCTAATGATATGAGGAATACTGGATGCACTTAAAAGGATGCGTGTCATTAAAATGATATCTGACAACAGTTCTTTCACTGTCTATGATGCTTCTGATTATTAATATAGATAAAATGTAAATAATCAGAATATAAAAACTACCTTTTTGTCTTTCTAATGTTTTCAGCCGCCTATTAAGTTATACGGGAAAAGTGAGTGGTCCGTTTCTTAGTACAGTGGTGTTCACCCAGATACTTCAAAATGCTTAAAAGCATAAAATGGAGTGTTCATGGTTTACTTTACTACTAACAATGACATTGTAGGCTGAATCATAGTTGCTCCTTCAAAATGCAGTTGCCTTGTCCATACTACATAATTGCATTTCTTGTACATTACTGTCTTGCAGAGTATTATGTGAGGTTTTTAATAAAGTTTTTAAACCCCTGTAGCATAGGGATGACTGTTCTACTGGGCTGAATTCTCCTTTACAGGAAATATTAGTTGACTTAGACACATCTGTGTAATTTTGCGTATTTATTACATTGTGTTTGTTGTTCTTCAGTCTAAAAGCATGCAGAGAATGCTGTGCTGGAACGGTTTCCTGCCCGGGACCTTACAGCATGTTCTTTTTTCAGGTCACTGTTGCCCAGCTGTAAGAGGTAAAGGGGAACAGATGGGGACTACATCTGACTTCTTTTTTCAATGTTTGCTGCTGCACGAGTCAGTCTATAGGTTTTACTTTCTCTGCTTGTAATTTTTGTGATGGTGTCTCTCGGTTCCTCAGAGGAGGAGGTGACGACAGACGTTCATTAACTGTAGTAGGGGTACAGTAACAGGGACTGTAACAGTTGCTGACCAGCACCACCTTAATGGCACGTATGGGTGCGACTGAACACATGCAGCAGCTTTGACAGTGGCTCTGCTGAGAGGTCCTCTGTGTGTGGAAGGTTCGGGCTGGCTCAGCTGAGATGTAGTTAGGCACTGCAACTGCATAAAAAGGAAATGTAGTTTTATTTGTGCGCTACTGGTCTTGCTCCTCAGCAGGTTGCTTTTGTAGGCAGCTTTCATCCCTGTAAGGGGAATGTGCTTTGTTCCTGCTCGAGTGCTTTCATAGCAAAGGGTCTGTTCCTTTAGCCACAGGGCTGAAGCATTTGCTCTCTGGCAGACGGAGGTGTAAACCGTTGTTGTGTGACTGATTTTGGAGCTGACTTCTCCAGCTGAGGTCCATACCTTTGCGCAGCATGCAGCCTTTGGCTCACACAGCCCTGCAGGCAGTAAGGAGAGATGTTCTCCTTCTGACCTCTGGCAGAGGCACTGTCTGATTACCTTGTGGCAGTGGGCTGGAAGTGTCTCTGCAGTCGTATTGAGTGGTTTCTGCCAGTTGCGTGGTCCTTCTGCATAACTTTAACAGCAAGGCATCTTGTACCAGCCCATCCTCTCTGCTGTCATCCAGTGTAACTGTTGAGCAGTGCTGTGTCTTCCTTTGTGCCATTTAACATACTTCACAAACTCAGACATAATGTTATTGATGTTGTGGAGGCCTGCTAATTATTTAAAACCAAAGGTTAATGAATGATAATGATAAGGATTGTGTAATGTGACTGCAAGAGCTAAATAATTAAAATTTTTAAGAAGCAGTTTAACATGTCTTTGACGTGGTGCCTGGGGAATAGGCAAGAATCTTGTTTTAATCACTTAATAGCAATTTAACAAGCAAGGCAGCACAGTAGATTGAGGGGTGTTAGTAAGTGCAGTGTCGATGGAGAATTCAGCAAGGTGCAGAGGGCAGCTCAGTAACCAGGAGCTAGTTAGCACTAGCTGGAGGCTGAGCAGGAGGGAGCTGGGAACCCGCAGCGGTCAGTGTACCTGAGCTGCTCAGGGCTCGCTGAAAACTGCCTAGCAGCACTTGGCAAAGGAAGCACAAAATGCTGCAGCGGCGACTGGCGTCTCTGAAACGGGCTGCTGGGGAGTCTGAGCCAAAGCATGTGCAGGGTGCGAGCGGCCATGGGGCTTGAGCTTGGTCAGGGAGGAGGGTGGGGTATGTTTGGCGCATCACCTTGCACGATGGACGTGGTAGGAGAAATGAGATGTAGCCGTATCTGGAAGCTGTTTGCTTTCCAGAGCAGGGTGATAGACCTGGGCCATCCGTCTGCTGCTGGTGTGTGGCTGCAGCAGGATATTTTGTGGTGTTTGTGGCTGCCCTGAGGGCACTATCCAGACTTGCAGGGAGATGGTTGGGCTGTGGGCCACCTGGACGAGTGGTGAATAGCATGGTGTAGTGAATAGTAAGGCAGCAGTTATGAGGTTTCCTTGTTCAGAAAATGCTAGATTTTTCAAACTTGAAAATGCTGGCTTCAAAGGCAGTTCCCTGGTTCTCCCAATACTAGATTTGCCCATCTGGATACAGTATTTTTGCATGCAGTTCCCTGAAGTATGGACGTTTTCTTTTAGGAAAGAAACACCATCTGTTCTTGCATCATGAGCAGTGTCTTGGGCAGACATAACTGGTAGCTGTAAGGTCATATGCTGGCAGTTTCTTCTGCTTTCATTCCCTTTTTCACGAAAACTGCAGAGATGTCTCTGGGTGCGTGGGACAACTTTTTGGTATTTTGTTTCCATTTTAATAAGGGCTGCATCCAGACTGAGTGAGACATTTGCCATTCACCCTCTGCAGGCATTAACATTTCACACTTTCAAGTAGGAGTCTTCCTCTGAGAGTTGTAACTGTGTGCTGGCCTAGATAAACATTAACTGCGAGGATCCTTTCCTTTGACATTTAGGGTGCATGGAGCCCGTGGGACCCTGCTTTGTGTTGACAGAAGTAAGTGTACAGTTGCAGATGCTCGGAGGAGAAGGCTGGTTGTCAGCTGTAGGGACGTGCCGGTTGCTGTTTCGCAGTGGTGGAAAGTTTAGGGTATTCTCTGGGTTTTGGCTCAGCAGCTCCTAGCCCTTTGGTGCTGACCCGAAAGCTAACTAGGCATCTTTCCCTACCTGGTCAGTGATGAACATGAACTCCAGATTACTGATTTGAAAAAAGCAACTTTTCATGGCATTCTATGCCTGAAGGCACCTCACACTCTGGTGCTTAGCCACTGCTGGTGTCTTTGCAAGTCTTATTTTTAGTGTTTTTTTCTCCCTCCAAGTAAAATGAGTTGAGCAATTAATTGTTCTGTATTGACAGCTGGCTTGTAAATCAACCACTCAGTTGCCAGACTAGGAGAACATGGAAATGCCTTATAAGCACTTTCATGTTTTCTGATTGTTGTAGTTCACGAATATTTAGAGCCTCTTTACGTTGGTGCAAAGTAAAATAAAACATGGTCTCTGACAGGTGCCAAGACAGGCTCAGGAGGAATTGCTTCTGTGAGGGTCTGAGAAGGGATTTTGTAGAGAAACTGCTACAGCCTTGGGAAGGGGGAGCACTGGCTTTCGGCTGTTAATTTCATTGTTTAAGGTCAGATGATGTTGATCAAAGTCATGCAGCTAATTCCATCAACAAGCAAGACTATTTACATAACAGATGGAATTTAATTTGGGTGCTGCTTCTCCTGCATCTCTCCCTGGTTTGGTATTTAGGTTGCACCTGAAAAAATACACTGATGTCCATGTTAGGAGTGAGTTTATTATGCGTACCTTGCTGGAGAGGTGTTAAGCCAGGGATGTCCCTTATGGCAACTTACTTTTTATTGGTGTTTTTATGGCCACTGCTGTAGTTGCCATTCATCTTACTTGACTTTAGAGCTGATCTTCCAGTTACTACATTTCTTTGATTAGTGAAATGAGGCAACCTCTTCTCTCTGTGTGTAAGGGACAAAATTGCTTTCCTTATGCCTCCCTCCCTCCTTGCCAAAGTCCTACCCAGACTTAATTTTGATGCCTTTGTAAATATTTTGTGTGTAGCATGGCAACAGTGGCATTGTGTAAATGTAGGAAAAAATCAACTTCTGAGAGTTCTGTAGAGCTAGACAGAAAAATACCTTTTAGCTAAAAACAGATGTTTCAGCAAAAAAAAACTAAATGTCACAGCCTCTTTTTTAACAAAAACGAGGCTGTCATCTTCTAGCTAGTGTGACCAAGGATGTCTGCAGAGCTGCCCTCGGCCACAGCTGGATATCTGTTGTATAGCTGCGGCTTTCCATAGGGTGTCCGACGGGAGGCGGAGGCTTCCAAGGCAGGGGCTGAGCATACTTCTTGCTTTGTTGCCTGATACCCTCCCTCTGAAAGCAGCGTGAATGACTGGGTACCTGCTTAGTCAAGGGAAGCAGTGGCACAGAAACGTGTTCCCTCTAGCTGTTGTTTCCTTTGAGAGCCAAAGCACGTGCCAGGACGCTGGCATGACTTTTACGGGTAGCGCGTGGCTTTGTACAAAACCAGCAACCTGTTGGAGGTGTGCATGTGGCTATCAAAGAGGGGTCCTGAAGAGGTGTGGGGCTGGGCTGTACGTGCTGGGGATGCTGCTGGTGCTGCGGCCGGCCGGCTGCTGGTGTGCATGGGGGTCAGCGGAGCAGCCCCGGAGCTGCTGGCGCACGGCACTGCCGCTGCGTGCAGGCAGACGGGGCAGTTAGCAGGGGCACTGCTGGGACTGCGCTCCCACGTGATGTGCCTTACCTTGACATTACCGGTAACGGGTGGAAGTGAGTCAAAGGCAACAGAGACGGTCAGAATTACAAATCTGTTTCACTGTCTGACTTTTTTCCTACAATATAAATGAGATATTGTAACTTTCATATTGGACAAATTTCTGGACTCTTACTGGGAAAGCTTGAGAAGTCTTTACTGGTAGCTTTTGAGACTTTATGCTGATGACTTAAAGGGAAACACTCTTTGTGATGTTCAGTACAGTGCGTACTTTCAGTCACAGCCTCTAATTCTACTAAAACCAAACTTTCTTCTCCCAGCTCCTGTTCCTAATGTAGCCAGAGATGTCTGTAGGTCTCTTCCCCAGCATGGAATGGCTGTGATTCAGAAAAATCTCGTGCATGTCTCAATCTCTGGTTGCACAAAGGAAACTTCATTTAGAAGAACAAATTGTACTTGCAGCTATGCATCTGTGCTCGTCACGTGAGCCGTTTTGAGGAGAACCTCTGTACCTGCTTCCTGGCGAGCTCCATAGCGCTGGTGGATGGGGCTGATGTGCAACCTTCTGCACCTTCCCCAGGAGCTGTAGTAGTAAAGAAGCTCTTTTAACTGGTATTGCCGTGAACTTGGTAGAAGTAAGGTTAGTTCTCCCACAGGCAGCGCTGAGGGTAAATTCTCCCTTGGTGGTGACAGCTTAGCACCAGGTCTGAGTTTGCTACATGGCCTAGGGAAGATGGGTGTGCTAGATTCACTCTAAAGTCCTAAGCATTATTTCTCCCCTCTGTGAGTATCTCCATCCAGGGCTCAGCACTGATCCTGTAAGAAGTAGCTTTTTCCTTTTTCATTATTTCACTCTGAAATTCAGACTTAATGTGTGGCTTGCACCCTTGCAATGTTGCTCTGACTGTATATAGCATAAGCATCCCTCTGTTCTTTGTGACTGTCTCTTCTGGAAAAGACCAGGTCCCTTTTACAACCCAGTGAAGTATTAAGTGAAGAATCTTAAAAGTTTTTTGATATTTTTCAAAAAAAAACAAAAACAAACCTTTGTGCTGTGGTAGGATTGGGGTCTGTGACCAGCTCTTCATAGTCCTTTGTTCACCTCTGAATGAAAGCTCATCTGAGATAATCAGTGTCCTGATAGGATCTGATCTTTCAGTAAAGCAGTGATTAGACTAACTTTTTTTTTCTATTAGTAGAACTCTCCTTCCTTTCCTCTTCCTTTTCGCTTGTTTTCTAGTTAGAACAGCAGAACAGGTTGTTTTCTTGGTGACTGCTCCTTCCTCCCCCAAAATAAATAAAAGAAACAAAACCCCAAACCCCACAAATGTTTGCAGTAGTGGTAAAGATCAGTTTCTTGGATCCAGTCCCTTTGGGTCTGCATTTCATGACTGCCAAAGGAAAGGATCAGGCTTGGGCCAGAGACACTGTGCAGGAGAACTTGGACCAGGGAAGCAGTTTCCCCATGACAAACTGGTCACCTGCCCGAGTGCTTACCCTGCGGGGCCGTGGGGAATTAGAGAATCACTGCTCTGTTCCTTGGAGGGCTGGTGTGATGACATTTCCTTGCCTGTTTGGATTTCCAGGTAGATAAGATGCTAAATGGAACTAAAACAGCATTCTGCTTCTAAGAGCAAGACTGAGATTTTTATCTCACTTGACTGTTGTCTCTGGTATTGTCTTTCTGCTGGAGCCCTCCTAAGTATTTAATAGGTGCACTGGCTTCTGAGATTACAAGCACTTTGCCGGAAACCCCATTTTGTATGCTGATATCCCCTGAGGGAAAGCAATGCTCAAGTGTTAAGAGGCTGGATTCGGTTTCACCCACCTCATATTATTATTACAAATCATATTATCGTAATGAAACAGGGATCCATGTAATAAAGAATCTGTTGTGTTGGCAAAAATTAAAGATGCATAGGAATTGTGATCATGTTACAATAATTGCCTCAGTAGTAACATTAATGCCTTTTCACTTGGGTTGCTCCTGGTTGATTGAACAACCTTTTCCATAGGCTATAAATCTCAATGGCTCTACTAATAAAGAACTAAATCATCTAATAACGTTTCCAAACGTAGCATTGCTTTGCTGTTTTAGGAGAAAGCAATTTTTCATCCAAACTCAAATCCAAACTAGGAAGTGTGACTGTATCATATTGTTACGGTTTTGACTGGGACAGAGTTAAATTCTCTTTGTAGAGGCTCACACAATGCTGTGTTTTGGATTTTTGATGAAGATAATGGTGATGTTTTCAGTTGCTGCAGAGCAGTGCTTACACAGAGCCAAGGACTTTCCAGCTCCTCACACTGCCCTGCCAGCGAGGGGGCTGGGGGTGCACAAGAAGCTGGGAGGGGACAAGACCAGGACAGCTGACCCAGGCTGACCAAAGGGATATTCCATACCATATGGTGTCATGCTGAACAATAACACTGGGGGGGCTGGTTGGGGCAAAGGGGGGGCCGCTGCTCGGGAACAGGCTGGGCATCGATCAGCAGGTGGTGAGCAACTGCATTGTGCGTTGCATTGTGTGCACTTGCTTTGTATATTCTTTTACCATTATCATTTTTATTATTATTATCATCATTATTTTCCCTTTTCTGTTCTATTAAACTGTCTTTATCTCAACCCACGAGCTCTTACTTTTTTTTCTGATTCTCTCCCCCATCCCACTGGGTTGGAGGGGGAGAGTGAGCAAACGGCTGTGTGGTGCTGAGCTGCCTGCAGGGTTAAACCACAGCGCGTCTATACTGTGACTTACAACCATGTCTTCAGTACTTAACTGCTTCTACAGGAGACAGGTTCAAAATTCAAAAAATGATGTAGTTCTCTGTAAAGGAAAAGCTATGATTATTCATTTAAAGTGGGAGATCAAGACCCTAGTGAAATGTATTTGGAGGCAGTGTTCTTTCTGCCAAACATCCAGTGCAAATAATGAAATGCTTCAGCACATACATGGCAGGTGTTTGAAACCTGTATTTCACATGACCAGTGAAGTACTGTTTTGCATCCCCACCAGGTCAGTGCTCATCACTCTGTTTGCACATACAATGCTGCAGGCAGAGATGGCTGGTTTGGATGCTGGAAAACTAGGGAAGGTGGGTTTGGGGCAGGAGAGTTCTGGTCATGCAGAGACCAGTGCTTTGCTCGTAGTCCTGTGCCATTCTTTGAAGTGCAGAAAACAAGTCATCTCCTGAGCAGGCGTGCCATCTGCCTGAGCGCCCACTGGGCAGGCTGTGAAGATGTTTTTCTCCCTGAAACGTCTGTTATTCCAATTGGTGAATAGAAACATTTAAAATGTTCTTTGCTTCGTAGCTGGAGTTGAAGATCTTATGAATGTATTTTTTTCTTGCAGCTGTGCGCAAAGTAAACCCCCGTAAGTGTTCAGTACTGCTTTTTAGCTATCACATGAAGGGATCAAAAAGTGTTTAGTCATTTGTAACTGCGGAGTTTGTCAGGTTGTTAAAGGACAGCTTCTTGGGGAATTGGAGGAATAAGGCACTCATACAAATAGATGCTGGTACCATTTATTTTCAAGTCCTATTGATATCATAGCCTAGCAGCACTAAATGTAACTGGTTTTTTTTTTTTTAGGTGTTCCTTGTCTTAAGGTTAAATGTTTACCGGTTCAGCTGCTTATGAGAAATGCAACAGGAGTTCAGTCTCTCAGGAGATTTGTAGCAACTTAGAGCGCTGCCGTTTGAGCCTCAGCATTTGTGTGGTGACGGGCACGTTTATCCTACAGTATGCGTTCTTTGCAGAGTCAGCGAGACATTTCTGGTGATGAAGTCACTTTGCTATCTGAGATTTTAGACTACCATAAATTATTGTTAGTTGCTGAATCGAGAGCACAGTGACCCTAAAGTGTAACAGGCCTGTAGGAAACACCCTGATCTCTTAGCCCTGTGAAGCGTCTCTTCTGGAGGCAGCTGCTGTCTCTTCTGAAACTTCTTTGTTCTGCAGCCTTTCGTGCAGGAGCGCATCCACCGGTCCCTGGGCTTGGGACCACAGTCTGAGTCCCGTCTCACCAGAATCGGTGCTATACCCTGCCATGGAGTAGAGATCCTGAGAACGCAAAAACCTGTCTTATGCAGGGACTTCGATAAGCTGAATAATTTTCATACTCTTTTTTTGTGAGGTTTAAAAGAAAAGTCGGTCGGGAGCTTTGAAGAGGGGAAGATTGGGGCACCTGCTAAAAGGTAGGCTAAAGTGGCAGATGCAGAGGAAGACTGTGATAATGGTAATATCTGATGGCTTGGTATGATTTCCTGAAGGCAAACAGTACTGTAGCTAGTTAGCACTGCTCCTTTCTCCTTGGAGATGGGCCCCAGCTGCACTTCTTGAACTCGGGTTAATCTGTTAGGTTCCCAGCTTGTTAATGGACTGTGAAGCCCGGCTCCTGAAATCCTTCAAAAGTCTGGGCATGACCTTTTGTGGCTTTTTCTTTCTGCCTCTAGGATTTAGCAGCTTTCCACTTTGTAGCAGACTAGAAGAGAGCTGATGTTTTTCCAGGAAGCTTATCTGAAGGTTTTGTAGGCTGCAAAACACTGGCAGTGGTGAGATTCAGAATTGGGCTGACAGCTTCGGTGGGCTTAGTGGGATTTTATATGCTCTGAAACATGTTTGTATTGCAAAGACAAAACACTGGAAAATGGCCTTAACCACCCAAACACAGAGTAACAGAGAAGCAGGAGACGCTGCCTGCTATGCAAGCCTCCCTTCGGAGTGTTTTCTTTGCATCCTACTAACTATTCTGGCAATAGATGATAAACAAATGGGGCTTAACTTTTAAGAGATAATATTAAGCTTCCACAAACGAGCATTGTGTTGTGAGCAGCTAAGCAAAAGGAGCTGTCATGCCTGCATAATAAGGTTTTCACTCTGACAATGTTTACCATTGCTCTGGCACACTTCAGCACAGGCTGGCAGGAAAAAAGGGATCGGGAGAGGAGCTGGGGTCAGTGCTGGGCAGCGAGGGGAGGCTGGCTGGCTCCCACATGGTGGCAAATGGAGCAAGGGAAGCGGCTGAAGAAATGACCCTGCAGAAATGGAGCAGAAGATGACACGTGGGAGCTTCCCTTGAGGTCTCGGGTGCAGGGATGTGATCTGAGCCCACTGGTTTTACCAGAGTCTGCTGGGGGCTGGAACTCAGATGAGCTTTTTGTGCCTAATGCCTTTTTGCGTAGTTAAATAAGCTTCTACTGCAGTAAGCCTGAAGGCACCTTTATGTTGATCAAATTTTGTTTAATTTAGAAACTGTACTGGTAAAGAGTGCATAAATAAGTTAGAGACCAAACGTTTCCTCTCACTCCCCTTCTCTCCAGACTGCCTGCAGAAAGCAAGGTAAAGCTTTGCAGACGTAACTTCCATTCCCTATCAATGATACCACTGTGAGCCCTGGATGCTGAAAACCTATGTCCAGGTAAAACTTAGTGGAGAGGCTGGGAGGAAGGCTGGCCACTCTAGCAGGGGCTGTTTGCTAAGTGTTGTGACCGACTCTGTTGTTTTATGAGCAGTGCGAAATGCTGAGCCAGCTTTGTTAGCTGAAAGGCTTTGGGTGCTTTTAATGTTTTCATTGCTTACAACAGGCGGAGGATAACTTTTTTTTTGGGGGGTGTTGGGGGGAAAGTTGATAAAAGTACTCAGGGAAATAAATTTCTTGTATGTACTTGAAGTCTTGTTTTGTCTGCATTCCGCTTAAGTCCTGGCTTTACTGTCAATTTACATACTTTCTGATAAATGCCTTCTTTTGGTGTAAAACAACCTGAATATTTAAAACATGCCATTTTGATTAGCTAAACTGTAGATTTGCTTTGATGTGTCATTTCTTTTGTTCTGAAATGTCCTGACAACTCATATCTGTGGCAGCCAAACAAGCAAATTTATGTATGAAGATATTGTTCATTCCTAAAGTGTCACTGCTAAATGAGGCAGAGTTTAAGCATTTGATCCCCCCCCCACTTTGCATGATGGGAGGTCCATTTCTCAATAACGAAAACAGTTTTCTTGCAAAATTCAATTAAATGAAATATCAACCATAAATCAGAACCGAGCTCTCATTGAGTTTCCATATGTGCCTATTGCTGCAATGATAACACTGGCAAAAAGCATTCATTCTTCAAACTGTTATTTTTGTCTCTGATCATTTTTTTCTGGAGGGGGGAAAAACACCACCACCACCACCACCACCACTGCAACAGACATTTAGAGAAGGTTAGTGGGCTTCAAAGCCAGTCTTGATCATGTTCCCTGACTAACAAGCAAAGCGGTAGCATGGGGCAATCTGGAGAGGCTTTCTGGTTCCCCTTCTACTTGTGGCAAGATTCAGTTTGCCTCCGGCATTTCTGCTGGGCACTTGTCCACTTTGGCTCTCAGAAGCTTGGAGGAGTGGCGATCTCTTCCAGAGCACGGCGGGGCTCCTGTGAGCAGGAAAGATTGAAGATGCTATTTTCTGTCATCAAACCTGACTCGAACCACAGTTGTTCTCCATGGGCTGGGGGCTCCCACTGCAATGTCATGTTCATACCTTTCTAGGCTCTCTAAAATTGCAAGTCGTTTTTGAGACATAATTTCAGAGAAGCGTTAATGTCTTATTTGAGACTGATCCATTTGGAAGCTTTGGGAAAACAGTGGGACTCTAATGTCCTCCCTCAAGTCCTGATTTCTGAAAATCTTTTCTGCTAGAAACAATGTTTTTAAAATAAAAATAACTGTTTTTTTTTGAAATTTAAAAGACTGCCAGTGAAGCTGTTAGTGTGAAAATACTTTTTCTTATGTTAGAATAAGATAATATGAACGGCTAACAAGGAAAGGTAGGTTAAAATAATCCAGATACATCTTGAAAAATCTATTTCAATTATGTTCTGTGCTTTTAGTGGAGACTATAAATTCTAAAGAATTAAGAGAGCCATAAAGATAAGTGTTACAGGAGAGTATGCCTCACATTTCACCTTCAGAAATTAAAATATTCGCTGTGAATTCAGGCATTATAAGGGTCACTGCATTGCTTGTGGTCATTAATAGCAGGAGGTGACTGTTGGAAGAACGGAGGGAAACCATTTCGCGTAACATGGAAATTAAATGTTCAATTTACTGAAAATTCCCTTCCTATGAAATGGCTTGCTAATGCCAGATTGTGTGCTAAAGGGAACTTTGCTTTATATTTCACATTTGCATATGGACAGACCATCTAAACTTGCATCTGCCTTGCATGAAATACTGATTAAACTAGCATAACACGAGGTCACTTTTTTGTCCATTGTAGCAGGGCAGAAAGGAAGACAAATGAGTTGTACCCAAGATGTTAACGTTTGTAACTGAGAGTATGCGTGAGCTCAGGTAACGGGTACCACTGTACCATACTGCGTACTTGTGTTTGTGTAGCACTAGGGTTGTATGTATGTCTGTTAAATGCTAGTTTGCTGCTGTTTAGATAAAATTTGTGTGACAAGTAACAATTAATTTAGACAACTGCTAGCATTGCACTCAAAGCCGCCCCCAGACTTTAATGTAACGACATTTTCCAGTAGAAAGACAGTAAAACCAATGAGGCAGAGCATGCCTGGCCTCTTCCTTGTGGCTATGAGTAGGGGGAGAGGGGGGGGTTGTACTGTAATAAATTGCATAATATTTCTAATTGTGAGAGTTAACACAGTAGCTGATTTTGCTGGGCTTTTGGATGCTCCCTTCGACACTCTTCTTATTTGCTTGCTAACAAATTTCTGTGGGTTCCCCTCCTGTAGAACATAGCTGTGGGTGCTCCCATACTGTCAGTTTACTTTTTGTTTTTTTTTTTTCCCCTCCTCTATATTGCTTTTGCATAAGGCTGTTGGTACCCCAGTTCAGACTACGTACCTCCATTTGTTCCCAGACCCTGGATTGAGGTGGATCAGATTGCTCCTGGAGGCAGGGAGCAGCAGGCGCTTGGCCTGGGGTCTGTGTGCCAGCCAGTCTGCACCACAGAGCACAAGGACCAGGACTGGTTCCTTCACCTAGAACACCCAGCAGTGTGGATGAACCATTTGTGCTTCAAGATTCTATTTAGAGTTTAGCTGCAAAATTGGTTATTTTTTTCCCTCTGTCCTACAAGATTAAAAAAAAAAAAAAATCCCAGAAAGAAACCTTCAGTGTATAAAGACAATGTAAACACTTGTACATTGCTCATCTAGCACCTTTCTAATAGCAAGCTTTTATTGCTGAGACCCCAGGGTGTTGGCTGTACTGAGGTGGATTTTTACGTCTTGACATTTCTACGCTGTTCTGGTAGAGGAGTGATATTCAGGAACATGGCCAGGATGCTCTAGTGGCTTCTTGCACTGAGCGGCCTGGTCCCTGGGGACTGCATGGCGACAGCTGGGTTGATAGACGAGCATCTTAGCCCCAGGAGTCGTACACCTCTGAGCTACCACAGGCTGGTCAGCAAATACAACTGTTGAGCGCTGTGCTCGTGTCCCCTGGGAGGTGGAAGCACACGTACTTCAGCCTGCTCCTCACTGTGCTTTTTCCAGGGAGGAAGAGAAGGAAAAGATGCAGCAGGAATCAAGTTTTTCACTTAAGCTGTCTTTTCCTTTTGCTTTGTGTGTCTTGGAATCATGTCTTGTACGTCTTTACTTGTAGAAGTCTTGCTCACAGGCTGGTCTGTGAATAGAAATAGGAATTTTTTTGGCTGGTGAGGCAGTCTGTTTTCAGAGGTGATACTCTGGAGTTGCTAGCCTCTGGATTATCTGTTCCTTACACCAATAGACCCATCACATAGCTTTTGGTTCAAGGAGTGAGTCCAGAGAAGTGGTAATGTCACTTTTTTCCCCCTCTCGTAATGGCTGTTAGAAACAAAGCTATTAGGGATGAGTTGTTCAGAGAAGGAAAAAAGCATGTGCAGCTGATTTGGGGTGAAGAGCCATCTGTTCAACCTGGTTTAAAACTGTATCTCCATGGAGCGGTACAGGGGATGGGGTGAACGTTCTCAATAGAGACTTCAAACCAGCTTTACCTTAGCCAAACCGGAGCCTTGTGTCGACCCTGCAGTTTGTTTCCCAAACCAGGCCCTAATCTTGCAGCTTTCTTCTGGATTCCTTGGTTCTTCTGCATTTTTCTTAAAGTCTAGCACAACAGAGTGGATTTGGTATTCAGCTGAGATTTCACACTTTGATGCAGAGCAGAATAATTTTCTCCCATCTCACACATGGCAGTCAGTGTCATTGCTTCTGCCTGCATGTTCTTGGCCCGTGAGCAGCTGCAGGTGCTTGCTCTGTAACTGAGAACTCCTGCCCGTCCCAGTGCTGGCCAGTCTGCGTGGCTTCTGCTTTCCTGGTAGAGGGCTTCACTGGGCTCTCGGCAGAGCTAACTGAATCATCTCTCCGATTTATCAAGATGACCTTGGATTCTAGTCTCATCTTCCAGAGAGATGGAACTTTATTTAACCTCCCTCCTCCCCAGCGAGGCTGCACCGGGGCCTGGGGGGAGTTCCCCCTTTCGGCAGCGGAGGTTAAGTGGGACTGCCCCGGGACAGCCTGGTGGTGCTGCGCTGCATCCCGGCTCCTTGCGCGGGTGGTGGAGTGATAGCGTTCCCCACGCCAAGGCGATGTCTCTACGACCTCCCTCTTTGGGAGTTTTGGTGTCTGCTGTTCATTAAGCAATGAGACCAGGGAGAAGATGACTTGCAGAAGTCAGCTAATCCTGTTTTATGGTGAGGTTGCTTTCTTTCCTTCTTTAAATGCTTCTGGCCAAGTATGGCGGTTTAATTGTGTGGGATAATAGCCTGTGGGTTTCGTGCTGTCCTCAGACCCAGTCCTGTTTGCCCATGGGGACTCTTGGATGCTCTGTGTGTTGTGAGCTGTGTGCCCTTGGCCAGCAGCAGCTCCTGCATGCTCACAGCCTGCTTTGGGGTCCTCTTCTCTGTTACGTGTAAGGTTTTCTCTGAAGGAAATACTAACCTCCTTAATATCTTTTTGTTTGTTCTGTCTAGAGCTGTGGATTTTGGTCTGTGGACCCCTTGCTGGGTCCTGGGACTGCTTCTAAATGAACTGTGATACCAAGACAGACACCTGATTGTCACTTCATGTAAATTTGCTGTCCAAGCATCTGTATCTTCTTCTGGGATTTTTTAAAGTGCAGAAAACTGAACAATTGCACAAAGCAATGGGATAATGGAAAAGGTTGTGACCAGTGTGGAGGGGAGGAGGAGAGCTGTGCCTGCTGCTCCACTTGGTCTCCTGAGCCACTTTTGCATTTCACTCCCTCTCGTCATGGTTTCTTTTTTTTTTAAGTGTTGCTTCTTTTCCAGCTAGGTGTATTGCTGCTTTCAAAGAAGTCTTCTTCCTATATTCTGATCCATGTACAAAGCTGCAGGGTTTATATGAAGAGGTGATTTGCCATTGATTTAACTGGTGTATTCATGTATGTAGGGTTTTCTCTTCAACTTATTGAATTAAGTTGGGTCAGTAAGTTTACAGGGGACACCAGTCAAACCAACAGAACTAGCCTGAAATGATTAACAGATGCCATGTGCAAAATGCGTAAGTTAACAAAAATGATTTAGGGCATAGGGCTCACAGGGTATAGTAATATCCAACTGCACATAACAGTGAAATATTAGCTTCATCCTGACATCATTAAATGCGATGAATCTCTGCCTCTGACACCATCCTCCAGCGAGCAATGCCGTGAACATGCATGACTAATGCAAAGGTGTTTGATATTTGGGGTGACATGAAAATTTCAAACACGTCTGCTTTGTGCAGTGCACTTCCTGTCTTGGGGCTGCCCAAGTTTCCTCCTTGTGCTTGTTCTGAGCATTGGGATGTTTGTGTGCTCGGTTTCTCATTCTTCATTAATGATGTACACAAGTGTCAGTGGAGCCTTCCTTTCTGCGTTTATTTCTTAGTCATTGACATAGAGGCATGTGTGATAAAGACTCATCAAAGTCATCATTACTGTACACTTATCTGTGCTGAACTGTCTGTAAACCTCTTTCTGATCTAAGTCTGTTTCTGGCTACATGACTCATTATTTACTTTCCTAAAGCACTCCCTTCTGAAGAGCGCACTTGCCTTTTCTTGTGTTTAATTCATGATCAAAATGTATTACTGTTCATATTTGTCTTGCTTTTCAGTGCAGTATGCATAATGGTAACTGAAAAAAAAAATCCAAATAGCAAATCAGCCACTTTCCAATACTGCTTACTCGTGTTCATCTGAGACTGAAATGCCTCTCACAGTTAATTTCCCCTCAAAGCCCCTGAGTCGGCTGTTGTGGAGCGACTGTTGGTTGTGGGTCTGTCGTGGCTTGTCACCAGAGGGGCTTTGATCACAGCCAGCAGAGAAACCTGGATTTGTGGTTGCCTCCTGGCACAGCACAGAAGCCATTCAATGAATTTTATTTCATGCATAATTGTGTTCTGCTGGGAAAAACTGACAAAAAGGCCAAAAGCAGATTGATTTGTCTCATTGAGTTGTATTACAAGGAATATATTAAATGTATGTATTTTGTGGGTGAAAGGAAGAAGTATGGTGGAAGTAAATCATGTCCAGTCCATCTCCTTGTTCAGGCAGGTGTCCTTTATCTGCCCTAGGGTGAGACCCTTGGTGGCCCATAGCAAGGAGCAGCAAGCTGGTACACGGCCCTGCTTGCGATCCTGGAGCAGCGTGCCTGAGCAGCTCTCCCACCGGTCTCTGGTGGGCTTGAGGAGGTGACTCCCAGAATGTCCGTCCACAAATATCACTTAAACCTAATTGTGTGAAACAATTGCTTGGTGCTGGATGGAGGGAGTGGTGGCCGCCCAAAGGCGTGGCTCTGAGCTCCCAAAAAATCTTGTCGTACTTTCTGCTGTTCAGTGCATCTCCTCACCCTGCTATTGTGGCCACAGTCAGCACTTTGGGGTTTCTGTGTACTTTGCATTCTGGGGGACAGAGGCAGCTGCAGAGAATTGCAGGAGGCACAAGAAGATAACGTTGACTGTCATCATGTAGAGACCTGGGCGCTATGTTTTCAGTGGCAATTTGGCACGCCAGAGTGAGTTGGCTACACAAGGTTGTGAGTTTTCATTATAACTTTCTGCAATGAAAATAAATGAAAACTTAGGGATTTAGACAAGCGTAAGAAAGAAATACTATTTATAGTGTAACACCTGGTTTTGGTGGTCTAAGGGCTTGGTTGCTGGTATTCACATCCCCTGCTTTTTTTGTCCTGGTCTGCAGGCAGACAAAGATGTGGTGGTTCTTAACCGTTTACAAGGATTAAAAAAAATATATTAATATATGTATATTCTCTAATAACTAACTTATGTGGGCTGTATATAAACAGCAACTAGTTGGGTGTTGCTGAATGCTGTGATAATTACGGAGTATTAAATGACATTGAGATAAAATCCATAATGAACACACAATTGCTGTCAAGGTCAGGGTTTAACAAAGCTTGTCATTCCCATGGTTTAAAATGCAGATTGCAAACAAAGTCCCAACAGGCCCCCTAGCAGCACTAAAGGCTTTTCCAGCCTGCAGCAGCATAGAAGTTTGAGCGTTTCTCCTGGAACTAGTGAACTGTTCATGAAGTCAGGTGCTGTTGTGAATTTGGCCATTAGAAAGATCATTTAATTCCATTTGGACACTTCAAAGCTTATTAGTTAACAGCATTGGTAACTTTCTTATTCCACCCCCATACACAAGCTTATCCTGTGTAACTGCAGGGAGAGGCATGAAAACCCAACCCAAACTTGCCTTATAGTCTAAGATGCCAAGATACAAATAAAATGAGTCTGCCTTGTTTTTATTAAATGGTCTTGATTTTTTTTTAGCCTAATGACTTCTTTTTACTGCGTTGGGTGGACACGCAGAGAGCACAGCCTTCAGTAACCGTAAACCCTCCGATGCAGAACAATGTGCCTGTCTGGCTGCCTGCCTGGTCCTGAATCCAGCTCTCCTCTGAGCTGGCTTGCCTCCGTTACCAGTCACATCGATCTTGCTGCCGCTGGGCAAGGTTTCAGCCTGCCTCGCTTGTAGCTTTGCTGCTTCGGGGAGCACCCCCTGTCCATGCTGCTGGCGGGGGGCTCAGGGTGCGGTGGTGGGGAGGCTTGGGCTGTGGAGGATCCTGGTGCAAGCGACTGTCCCCTGCCTATCCATCAGAACTCTTTGTTTCATAGCTTGCTGAACCTGTTGCCAAATTCCCTTGTGATGTGGGATGTGACCGCGTTGGAGAGCCGGGGGTGGCCAGATGTGTACCCCAATGCGTGCTGCACTCCTGGCAGCAGTGCAGGGGCTTCTGCTGAGCAGAGCCACGAGCTACTACAGGGTACTGTGGTTTTAAGGATGACTTTAAAGTGATGTGATAGCATGCAGCGTAGGGGTGCTTTGCCCTCCTATCCCAGCGGCTGTGTGCAGCTCCACTGTGTGGGAAGCTCTGGCTTGGCACTTGCACGTTGGAGCCCTTCATGGCTGGGAGGCACTTGGTTTGTAACTTGGTTTATCCCGGCCGGAGGGGGTTATGCTGCTTCTGCTGTCACTGACAGGTGCTTGTGCTTCATGTGCTGAAGGGACTTGCTGTGGTTACGTTTTAACTGAGGTATCACATAAATAGAATAATTAAAAACAAACAAAAAAGCACAACAGCACAGCCTGTGAGGGATCATGGGGCTGGTGCAGGTAGGGGAAGGAATCAGCAGTCCTGGGCAGCATTTACTTTGGCTAGCCATTACTCATTTGAACAGGGACCGCAGGCACTCACTTTACTGCTTGTGCTAGCAAAGTCATGCTTCCTGAGAAGGCTGCTTAATTACAGCAGTTTTGCTCAAGTCTGTGTTTGAAATTTTTTGACTAGCGGGTATGAAATGGAATTGGATCTCTCTGGAGCATTGAAGTTGTTCAGGGTAGAAAGTGTAAGAGGAGAAAGTTACTTTATGGTGGAATAATTCCTGGGAAACTTGCATCAAGCTTTGCCTGGATTTATACCCAAATGCCATTTATGCTGACATTCATGTGGCTGGTGTAAGAGAGCAGAATGTAGCCTGTAATTTGGGCCGCAGGCAGCTGTTGCATGCTGAACCTTAGCCAGATGTCAGCTAAATCAGACAGTATCTTCCTCTTCCTCCTTTTATTTTTTAGGCATCACAGAATTGTCTGTATTGGACTTGCTTCATAGCTATTAGAAGAGAGAACCTGCCTGACTAATCATGAATGTAAAATAGAATATTTATCCAAAAGTTGTTGCTTACTCTTTATGCTTAACAGCTTTTGTGTTGTGCCCTGTGCTGGTCAGTGGTTATGGGGCTCTGCTGGTCCAAAATCACAGCTCCGCTGCCAGCAGTACATCGTTTCAGTCAGAGGAGGAAGAAAGCTTTTCAAATCAAAGCACGTGTTGTCTGTCTTGGAAGTGTTAGCAAAAATCGGTACAAGAGACCAAAATTAAAGAGGGGAAATTATAAAATGACCCTTTTTCTTTTCTGAGTGAAATTAAAATATTGTCTTGCTGCAGATGGCTGACTGCAATGGAATGCCCCATATGTGGCGTTGTGTGTGTGTGCAATTACACATTTCATCTTGATAAGTTCGATGCGTTTATGTAGCTGGCTGTTTGTCAGTCATCAACTTCAGCCGCCCTCCAAAGAAGCAGGGTTGTTTGTTCTTAATAACATTTTAGATCCACTTTCTTCTCAGCTGAATGACAGATATTAGCATATTCCTTAGGAAATGTGGCTTGGGTGTTTGTATATAGTGAAGAGCAGTTGGTAGGGCATCGGCAATCGCAGCTGGTCTGTTAGTCATTAGGCTCGATAAGAACAAATGTGTCTGAATCTGATAATGGAGAACACATAGGCAATGCTGGCAGTGAAACCTCTGCTTTTGTCTGAAATCCTTTGCTTCCTAATAAGGTCTCAAATCCAAAATGTGGAAATACCTCAGAGAGGATCTGTCATTGGGAACTTGTTGGTACTGATGTAAGGCAGCACGAGAGGTTTATTGGACTGAATGAGCTGTACTCCTGTTTTGTTCATTTTTCAAAAAGTTGAGAAAATGTATGTTTTCTTTCTGAATAACCCTGTTTGGGACTGCTGCTCCATCTTGCATCTCTCACCTGTCGTTATCAGAGGTGGATTCTGGGGGTCTGTTGAAATAAGCCTTGCAAAGGATAAGGTAGGATTTGGGGCTGGACTAGGATTCCTGTCGCTTCTAATGTGGCACATTTGGGTGGATAACTGTCCAACACACGCATCTGTTTGGGATGTAGAGGAACTACAGGGAAAAGCAAGAAAATACATGCTCTGCCAGTAGTATATCATTAGAGCACACAGTGGGAACAGTTCTAGTCCATCAGCTGTGAAAATGATCTTCATAAGTAAATACCACTTCTGTGCACAGTATCTATTTCACTCTTCATGCATGTGCTTGCATTAAGAGTTATGCTATTAAAATAACTGTAAGCAATGGCATGTGTAGATGGGGAACAAAGGCTACTTATGCTTTGTTCTGTGAAGAAGGCAAGTCTGCTTCCCAGGCACAGCCGGGTGGACCCTGCAGAGCCTGGGCTTGTTGCTTTGCTAGGCTTCTTGGGTTCGGATGTCAGTTGGGACTGCAAGCCAGAAAGGAGTAACCCTCATATGAAAGTTCCTGGTAGCCCTCCTGCTTGAAGCAGAGGAAACAGTTATCGATAGCAATTACAGGTCACAGTTAGCAGCACTGTATGTAGTGCGGTGCAGCAGGGCAGAAGAAGGTGGCTGTGGGATTATGTCTATTTTCAAGGCAGAGGATGAGCAAAGAAGCACGTAGTCTTTCTCCTTTGCACTGTACCCAGCTGTATGCACTGCTCTCTTCCTCTCCTTTTGTCCTCACCTCTCTGTTGCAGGCATCTTGACCCACCATGGTGGTTCTCATTCCTGGTCCTTTGCTAACCTCTAGGTGTCCCAGGGCTGGGGACAGTGTGGGTACTGCACTGGGGCACACGTGCTCCAGAGCACGTGTCTCTTTGTGACCTTCAGACAGGAAGAACAGCAGGAGCTGTAATTCAGGATTGTTAATTCAGCTTGTTCAGCATCTCGTTGGGTGTCTTCCAAGTGACAGAGCTCAGAAATTATTTAAAAATAAAAAAAAAATTATATTGCCCCAGCGAGAACAATAACTGGGTAGCGATTGCCTTGCTGCTTTTACCCTACTGTCCTCAGCCTCTTGTGTGCTCTTGAGCAGCCTTGGGCTTGCTTTGGTGGTGGTATGCCTTCCTTCTGTTGTCCTCCTGTGTGCTGCGGGACCTGAGTGCAGCTGTAGGATGGAGGGCTTCAGGAACAGCCCCTGTCCCTTCTGCTGGCGTGGGTGTGCATCCCTATGGCAGTTCTGTGCTGCCTAGGGAGGTATTAGCTTATCTGTTCTGAGGTCCCTTTTGCAGCCGGAAGGATATTACAGATCTCTGTGTGCGGCACTGCTGGGCTGCCATTTGATCCATGAGCTTTTTTGTGGAGAGATGAGGAAGAGATTCCTGCTGAGGCAAGTTTCCAGTAATTCTCTTGGCAGCTTATTAGCCCTGGGCATTCTTCGGCATGTCAGTGATAAAATCACCCTGGCATCCATCTACAAGACTGCAAAACACTCATTTTTAAATGCAGTAGATCTGCAGTTGCCATCCTGCAGTGTTATGTTCACCATCCTCTTCAGAAAGTCCTGATGATGATGCAGTCGAAGCAAACTGGGTGAATGATGCCTCAAACCTGGGGCAACACAGGAGCGACGCTTTTTTTCCTCCTTTTTTTTGGGGGGGGGCCAGAGTGTAAAAGGCATACTGTCTTTTTATTCCACGTGGTAGTCTTCTGCTTTGCTTCTGAATTGAGCCACTGGTGCAGAAACAGCAAGGGGCAGGGAAGGGCTTGGAGATGGGGTCATCTTGGGCACGTGTCAAGGACGTGTCCTCCACCAGCCGAGGAGAAGCAGGATGTGGAGGTCAGAAGGAAGCAACTGGGAAGCATGGAGCAGATCTTGCAGAAGGCAGGAGCAATGTTTTCTGGCTGTCTCCTGCTCTCATGTTGGCAGCCACAGATGCCCTACAATCGATGATGCCGTTGCTGCATAGATTTGGAATTGGGCTCCGGGTTTAACGGGCTGAGGTCCTCTGCTGGGGAGCCCAGTAATAATGTGTCTGAGACCTGGCTCTGCCCCCACATGACTGTCCCGGCTTGCACTTTGTAGCATTGTTTTGCAACTGTTCACACTTTGGGATTTTTTTAAATCATTATCAGGCAGCCAGGATTCTTGCAAAATACTATTGGTTGTTCTAATGATGTTTTATTTAGTTAAAAAATTATTTTAGCTGTAATTTTTATCTGTAATATTTTGGCACTGGGGTGCAGGAGGAAGAAAGAAAGAATCCAGAAATCATAGGAAAGCTTTTAATAATCCATCAGCCCTCCTGCAATTCAGCCCCATGGGAATTAGCTGCTCCGCACGCTACACGAGTGCATGTTCCCTCAGTTTGCCCAGAGAGCATGCAAGCACACAAGGCTCCTAGTTTCCCTTCCTTACCCCTAGCCAGCTCCCCTTGCAGCTGGTGTGGTTTGTGACCCTGGTGCTACTGCCTGGAAACATGCGGTGGTTTGGACCCACTTTGAGCAAAAATCGAGCCTTCCTTGCAAGGCTGTGTGGGGTGCAGTGTCACGGCACCGAGGTGGCACGCAGCCTGTTTGGGTGGGTGGCACCATTTCGCCATCAGCTGGCAAAAAGTGTGTGCTTGCTGCCTTGCACATGGTTAGTGTGAGCTTAACTCCTTTTCTCTGAGTGCCCTGCATTGGGGCAGCAGTTCCAGGAGCTGGACAAGTCCTGGACAAATTCTTTAAAAATAATGGGCTCAAGTATGTCACTTAAAAAACAAAAAACAAAAAACCAAACCTCTTGCATCCCAGGTTGGTGTAAGCTCCTTCCTTGTCCAGAGGCTGGAGCTCCTCAGCGTGCAGGGCCAAGATGCCTTTTTTTGCCATGTTGCACACTGGTGCTCGTTATTTGGGAGGCAGAGGCAGCTGCTGCCAAACAGCAGCTCTTGCCCAGCACCATTGTGCCTGCCCCTTGTTGCAAGGACCGAGGGAGTTTGCAAGCAGGGGAACCTGGGCTGGTGTGCTGTGCGTGCCAGGTGTGTCCCAAACCTGGGACAGAGCTGTGCTACCTGGCATCGTGTCCTGCTGCTTGATGGATGGAGAGTTGGCGCGGCCACGACGCGTACCATACATCTCTGTTGCTGTGTTCACGGGATGCGCTTTGCCATTTTCCAGGGACAGCTTTTATTAGAGGTTGACTTTTTATTTTTTCGTGAGGGGGGAGAAATTAATTACCACCCTCATTTCTGTTGCTGCCCTGCAGATCAGAAATAGCCAGGAACTTCTTAATGTTACAATGGCTTTCAAAAACAATATTTCGAAATGTCAAGTTAATGTGCTCTGGGAACAATGAGATTCAAGGACCCGGTATGAGCATCAAATTGCATCTGCTGCCACAAGGACTTCTGGGATTCTCTGAGGCAAACACAGTGGGGAGACTTGGAGTTTTTCATTTTTTTTCAATCTTTCTTCTAAAAGCTATGTTTTATTTTTCTCATGCTTGTCCTCGCCACAAATGCAGACCAAACCTGTCTGAGATGGCAGATTAAAAATGAAACCCTCATGAATGAGAAATGTATCCTGCATTTTTTATGATGGAGAAAAAGCAAACCCATTTTAAAATGTGCTTTTTTTTTAAAGCAAATGACTAAATAGGCGGGATGTAGGTATCAATATTTATTCCAAAGAAATAATCTCTGAACAGAATTGGAAATTGTCTTATGCTTTTAGGCGATTAAAAATCAGTGTTTGTTTTTCAGAGTGGAAGTAACATTTTCCAGTAGCTTTTGGAACGTGGCCACTGTTGAATGAAAAGTTCCACCACTGCATGGTATTTTTTTCGGAGTAATTGCACTAAAAGGACATCCTGATTTATAGGAGAGATTGTAATGAACTTGAAGTGAAGGGGAGGAAAAAATCCAGCATTAGCCCAAATGCTATGTATGTTATAGTGAAATTGTTCTCTGAAAGAAGTTGGAAATGGGAGGGGTGTTTGTAATCTTCAGCTGGGCTGATGCCAAACGCTGAGGCTGGATCGTAGCTGCCCAAGGCAGAGAATTTAGGGAAGTGGCTGATCCCTGTGTTTTGGGGGATTTTGCGCTGGGCTGTAGGTGCCTGCTGAAGCCAGTGGGTAAGAGGTATCCCCGATTCCAATTTGTCTTTGAAAGTCTTAGTGTTAGACTGCGGCATGTGAAAGGGAACAAGGAGCAGAACCACGAAGGCCGTGCTGGAACTGTGAAATGCCTGGAGCGCCTTGTCCTGCACAGCCTCCGTCAGGCCCATCCTGCGCATGCTTGGGTGGGGACACCGCGTGGTGGGGACACCGGCTCCTTTGTGCCCAAGAGGGCCCCCGCTGTGGTGACTGGTCCTCTGTCCTTCTCTGGGGACTCCTGTCCATGCCTGGCGGGTGGTGGTGTGGTAGGTTCTCCAGGGTTGGTCACCTCTGGGCTTCGCTGCCTGCCCTGGGACGTGGTGACGTGATGGCTCCTGCTGTGGAAGCAACGTGCATCAGCATGAAGTGTTCAAAGTGTATTTCTTTTGAAAATCGGTGGAAAATGCAAGCAGATCTGGCAGCTTCCATTGCCCTTTTTTGATTCCTTGGTGCTGCAACCTACACCTAGTGCTGCAAATGCATAGTTCTCGTCCCAGGAAGCCTGCTCCAGTGGGATCTGCAGGACTGAGTCCTTCCTCTGCCTGCCGTGCTCTGCCAGACCGGTTCGAATGTACCTGATACCAAGTGCTGTGCAAGCCCACTTGGCATTAGGTAATGCTGCTGTGGTTCTGAGGCCAGAAGCTGCTCCTTTGTTCCTGCACCAGTCAGCAATGTGTGTGAATTCACAGCACGGGATTGCATCAGTTGGGAGAGAGGGGCGTTTAGTTTTACAGGAGTAATCAACAAGTCATTTGATTTCCTTCCCAATTCCCTTTTTTAATGTTTCCTTGTTAACTGTGTGCATGGGCACAGACACCTTGGTTAAATGTGTTTTTGCACCAGCTGTTCTAAATGCATTTTAAAGAGCAATGAGGAATGCATATGCATCAAGGTCATATAAATTAATAATTATCTAAGTGCTTTTGCCCTTTTCTGCCTCCAGAAAGGAAGCAAGGAAAACTTTAAACTGCTTTTTTTCTTGAATCTCCCAAACTAGATTTTATGGATAATTTCAGGAACCATTGTTTTGAGAACAGTCATGAGCTAACTTGTACTTCATCATCCATTTCACTGTCACGTTGCCTGTACATGAGCTAGCGTGTGAATTTTCGTTTCCAAGTGTGTTTGGGCTTGTAATTCATACGGTGCAAATAGATTAATCATGAGCCATGCAGAACTTGTAATTATCAAAACTTGGTGTACAGAAGATGTATAAATCATGACAGCCCTGCTTTCCAGCTGCCAATTAAGAATGGGAATTTAAGCTGTCTAAATGTGGAGGGTTTAGTCTGGGAAGTTTCTGTCGCTGTGCATCACAGAAGTGTTAATGAAGAAAGGGCTCACTCATAACATCTCATTAAGTAACAACTGAATTTATGAAATGTTGGCACTACTGGAATGATTAGGGGTTTTCTATTATTGATGAGTTGGACCTTAAGAGAGACATATTATCTCTAAGAGCCCAAATCCCAAAGGTTGTGCTGGTGCTTTATGCAGCTGCTGGAAGCTTGTCTGGGCAGCATGGTGCCTGTCCATGCAGCGCGGTAGGGAAGAGGAGTACCTGACCAGATTCCTCTTGCTGCTGGGTGAAACATGGTCCCAGGGGTGACGTGGGGTAAGGCTGGCTGGGGCACATCGGGGGCAGCATCTGAACAACTGCTCGCCTGTGCTCCCTCCGCCTGTGTTGGGATGGTGCCTCGTTTGCCAAGAGGTGGGAAGGTGGCCCTGTGTACCACTTTCAATGTCCCTGGGCTATCAGAGGAGAAGGATTAGACCCCATGAGAAGAGCTAGGAGGAGTACTCAAATGCTACTTGCTGCTATTTTGCCCCATCCTTTTATCTGCATCAGTGATGCTCCAGCCATGCCATGCTTCAGCGGTGCCCAGCATGCTGGGGAGCTGGCGTGGGGCTTCACTCACAGATATGGCCGTGGAGCAAATTTTAGTCACCACGCCTGCTGCTGACTTGGTTAGCACTGAGCCGGCGGCGGCAGAGTGAGTCCTGCACGCTCTCCGGGGAGCCTGAGCCTGCGAACGTCCGGGGTGGCAAGGCGGCGCGGTGGCCGGCGGAGCCAGGCACCCTGGGCTCCCGTCGGGTCGGCTGCCCTGCCAGCCCTGTCCATCATGGTTCCTGGGGCCGGTGGGGACATTAGGCAACCTTGTAAGCCTGTTGTAATTTTAAACCGTTTTGATAATGTTCCCCTTAGCTTTAACGTTACATATCCCTGTGTATGTACCTCAGTAATTGAAAGGGATATCGGGCAAATTTGATCTGTCTGGCTTTGACTTATGCTGTCCTTATCTTGGCCTTCGTGTCATTAAGAAAAAAATTGGTATTGATCTCAGACTATACCACTACATTGTGCTGCAATTTTTCTTCCTTGCTAGTAGAATATAAATCGATAAAAGGTAGCTGCTTGAGACGCAGGCCAGATATGGTGCTGTCATTTATATATTGTAAATTCAATGATAGCTGATCAAATCAGTGCGTCTACTGTTCCAAACTTGACATGATTGAATTGTCAATAAAAAAGATTTTACAGTATGGGAAGGAGAGCTGGCAGTGTAAATGCCTGGAAGCCTCACAAAGTTTGATACAAAATGAACAAATAAGCTATGCTATTATTATATAATTCCAAAACCAGAGATATTGGGATACTTGTATTCTTACTTGGAAATGGAGTTATGCGTGAGGGAAGCCTTTCATTACAACTTGTTTGAAAAATAATTATTCTGAGACAATGAAATACAGATGGCTTCTTCTGAAATGGAGATAGCTTCTACATTGGTAAGGACTAACAGAAACAGTATAGAACTTGTTTGAACTAAAGGTTTATGGTTTCAGTGTCATAAGAGGAAGGTTATTAGCATTTCTATTTGCTCAGAAACAAATGGTGTGGCAAGGTGTGTGACTGATAGATTGCTAAGAAGAGGCTGGCTCTACTGTTGTGTAGAGCCTCTGCGGATGTGAGATCAGAATATGGTGCAATTTTTTTTCCTGGACTGCCAAAAGAGCAGTTCATGACAAACCTTTTCATGAGCCTTTTCTTGGAAATTGGGCTCGAGCACGCTGCAGCCAGCATACGGTGGTGCTGAGCTGTTAAGTGCTGATGGAGTTTGCTGCTGTAGTTTCCCCACCTGAATCACTTTCTACCGCACTGGACCCTGTACCTGCAGCTGGAAGGAGAACTGCGCAAAGCCGCTGTGTGCAGTGTGCTCCTGCACATCCCACCGGTGAAGTGTGCCGAAGCGGAGCTGGAGGGGAAGAGGATTCTGGGAAGTGCATGGAAATGCCCAGTGAAAACCAGAAAAATGTACCCTTCCAAGGTTCAGAAAGACCTTGCACATAAAGAGCATGTGAAATTCTTGGACTTAGCCCCACAGTCTTTTGTTGTGACACCCTTTGGTGAAATGTAGCGAGGTTAAGTGAGGCTTTGAGATGGTCCTACAGGGGCTTGGCTGGATCCTGAAGGTATTTATGTATGTGGGCCACCTGTGGCAAGGCGTCTGCGTGCGGCAGCTCCTACAATGCGCTACATTAGATATGCTTGTTCTCTTTGACTACATTTTCCAATAATAATAATAAAAAAGTTACCCATAGTAAAAGAATGTACTGAGCTCTTTCCTGTGCAGGTGAGCTTGGACAATATGCTTCATGGCACCAAAGGCTTCCTATGGTAAAAATGGAGGGAGCGTGCCTTGGCTGTTGCAGAGAAACGCTGGAGGCTTTGCGTGCGGTCTGTGCAGCGCCCACAGGAGGTGCGGTGGGTGGAAAGGGAAGGCAGGTGGGCGCAGACTAGCCAGAAGGCGGGGGTGGCAGAGGGGAGAGCAGCGTGCTTTTTTCCATCTCTGGGTGGATCGCGCTGCTGCAGGGCAGAGTCAGGCACCCCAAGTCTCTCCTCCATGTGTGCGGTGTCATCCCAACGTCTGAGTTGCCTTTCTGCTCCCCTTCTTCACTCCTCAGCTGTTACTCTTGGACCTTGCTGGTGGCTGGCAGCTTTTTAAGGATGCTCCAACTCGATCACTTGTGATTGACCATGCTCTTAATCTCTTTATTGTGTTGCACCAATTTAGCTAAATCCTAAGTCCATTAGGTGCTCTCAGATTGCTTTACAAGTGTCCAGAGGAGGTGTTTGCAACAAATCCAGTGTAATTCTCCCTGCAGACAGGGTTTTAAAATTTCAAGTCCAGGCTGTTAGAAGAGCAGTGCACTGCAGGAGTTGGTTTGCACAGGAATGCAAAGGGTGAGAAGCAGTTTAGCTTTTTTGTTTGCTTTTTGCTGCCTTCTAGTTGATGTTACTGCCTAGTTCACTTTCTTGATGGAGAGGAAGACTGAGTGGAAGCATGCCCTAAGAAACCAGCTCTGATCCTGCCAGTGAAGAATGGAAGTGATGTTCTGTTTACATGATGTAAAAAAAAAAAAAAAAAAAAACCAAAAACCCAACACTGAAAATTAAATTTACAAATACTTTATTTTCCCCCTCCACCCTCTTTTATATCCAGGCTAAGCACAAACAAAACCTCTCTAATTAGGCCCATTAGTGAAACAAGCCTTTCCCTGTCAGGCGGTGGCCATCAGAGGCCTCTTGCAGAGGACGCAGTGGTGGGAGCACCGTGGCAGAGCTTCCTCCCCAGCAGCCCTGGGCTGTGTGGGACATGCGGGTGCTGGCAGGGACACGCTCCCCATCTGGGCTGAGAGCCCTTTGCCATGTGGCTTGGGGTGGCTGCTGCAAATCACATCCACACTGAGCCATGGTTTTCACATGGCTGGTTATTTAAACCAGACCCTTTTCTTTTTTCCTTGTATTTGTGTTGGAGGAGGAGTGTGTGCTGTCAAAATGCATGTCATAGTACCTTTTGAAATGATCAGCTTCTACAGTGAGTGTCACTGACACCTGTATTTATTAAATCAATTGTTTTGATTTTTGATGTGCAGAAGTAAATTGCTATCATATATATTCCATGCGAGGCCTGGCCTCGCTCTGCTTAGGGCTGCAGATATACCTCCCTGCTCAGGAGTGTTTGCATGGGTGACAGTGGTGTAAAAGCACGGTGGTGTTGGAGTAACTGTACCCACACATGAGGGATTTTCAGCTTTAATTTCAGATTTGACAGCAGAAAACGTGAAGTAGCACAGCTCAGAGAGGAGCCCTTAATGTTTCCTGTGATTCTCTTTTTTTCTACTGCATGCATGGCCAAACACCAGCCTGCAATTTTTTGTGCCACTTGCTAGCTGTCCTTTTTTTCTGTCCAGTTTGCATTGCTTCAATGCTGCCTAGACCAGCAGAAACGTTTTGTT
Source organism: Chauna torquata (assembly GCA_013399475.1). Lineage (NCBI taxonomy): Eukaryota > Metazoa > Chordata > Aves > Anseriformes > Anhimidae > Chauna > Chauna torquata. The sequence continues at coordinate 785,643 of VXAL01001503.1, read as the reverse complement.
TAGGACACGAACTGTAGATAATAATTCACTCAAGAATAAGGGAAAATTAGCGTTTTCTACTTAATTTTCCTTTTCTAGCTCTGGACGTGAACATCAAAATTTGGCTATTTAAGTGAGTGATGCCTGCTTCCCGGAGCTGGGGAGGTTGGGAAGCTCCAGCCCTGTCATGAGGCACCCGGGGGTTGCACCCGCCTGGCTCCTGCTTTGCTCAGCCTTTGTTGAGAACGTATACGAATTTTCAGGCTTCTAATTACCCCAGTAAGAAGTGCTGCATCTGGTAGGAATCATTTGCGGTTTGGGGCCATTTGAAATAGCATCTTGTGCTTACATACCACTTGTTAAGTCTGTGGTATAAACTGCGTATCAGTCTGGAAAAGGGGAGGGGTAAGCCCCCTGTGTTTTAAAACTGCTCAGTTTTTTTTCTTCTCATTTATAAAAGCAAAGGCTGGAATTTGCTCAAATCAGAGTAGGGTTACCCTGATATTCTGTGGAAAAAAAAAAAAAGTGGAGTTTTTTTGTGGCACTTCTCCATTAACTTAAGCTAGTAAGTCTTAGTGAGACTTTGGTAATTTTTTGTGTTAGTGAGGAGGTAAAGATTAGGATGAAAAGTGTTTCATGAGTGTTCTTCATATGAAAGATGAATTTGCAAAATGTTTTGCTGTCTCATTTGAATGGAAGCATGTGGTTTTCAGTTCCCATAACCTCAAGGCATTACGAAATCATGATTAAAGTCCTAAGAACAATGTGATCAGCACTAAAATTGGCAAGTTTGAAAAAAGATATTTTGTGAGGTTTTACTTAATTTGCCTTTCTTGTCTTCCAGTGCTATGGGTCACATTTTCAAGCTTTTTCCCACAGCAGTGAGGGCCTAGGTTGTCTTGTTTTTTAATTCTAAACTGAGGTCCTTATGTTATCTGCTGTGCCCAGAGCTAGGGTTTCAGGAAAACAGCAGATTCTGCAAAAAGTGAGAGCAGTTCCAGTGGCTGGCAGTAGCTTCAGCTTTTGTCAAAGATGATACTTTTCTACAAATCTCATTTACTGGAGTGAGGAGTACGCTGGTTTGAATCCTGACCATATTTACATATATAAGGTGACATGGTATGAAAACATTCTCCATGCAAAGAGCAAGCTTTCTCATTAAAGGCCTGTTTAATATGTATCTCCCTTTGAGCTTTCAGGGGAGAAAAATAGTTTATCTGCTCTGTATACAAATTGGGCAGTAATTAGATGGTACTTAATGATGGGGAATCAGAAACAGCAGTTAACTCTGGGCAGCAGAGTTGTAGATGACACTTCTTGCTTTTTATGTTGGTACCCATATATATATATACACATATATATATGTATTTTTTTCAGTTATACTCTATTTACCTGGATGGTTAATTTATTCATGTGCAGTTAAGTTTAAAAAAAAAAAATCAGTGCAGACTTCATGGAGACTGCACATAAAGCACAAAGGCTTAGTAGGGTATTAGAGATTCATCGGGATGCCTGAAATACAGAGAATCTTTGATTTGGTTTGTGTCTAAGTGCTCTTTGTTTAACTGATAGCTGCTAACTTTGTTTAACTGGTAACACATGTGCTGTTACTGGTCTTGACCTTTTCCAGTTAAACTGGCTTAAAATGGAAGTGTTTATGGGGAGATTCTGCAGCCCTGGCGTCCATGGGCTCTTTGTCTGGGCCGAGGTGGGGGCTTGGTGTCTGGGAGGAGTTTGCACAGAGCTGCATGTTTGCAAACTTTAATGGCTCTTGCTCCAGCTGGCGTTTAATGTGCTCCCCACGCAGCCACTCTGAGCAGGAACTGCATTTTCCGTAGCCAGTTTTATTTTTGTCACTGTGGTTTTATTGCAGTTTAGGTTTCTTGGGTATATAAAATGTCATCAGATTGGCTGCAGAAAGAGGAGAGTTTTGCAGCACAAACTCTGGCTTGACAATAGCAAAGCAGGCTGGTGAATGCACGGGAGAGATGAAAGAGGTGCGTCGTGCCCGACTTCGGGTTCTGCAGAGAAAGGTCTGTGTCTGCCTGGAACTGCTGGGAAGCGCAGCCGAAGTTCTGGGGGATGCTCAGGGAGGGGCTCCTGTGTAGAAAGCTGGAAACTTTTGAGAAAAGCAAGGACATGCAGAAGAAAGCTATTTATTTCAAATAGGAAAATGTATTTTGATATATAAATGGGATACTGTCTGCAAAGAAGATGCTTGGCCCTCTTCATATGTGGTGAGAGCCAGATTCGCTCATGGTGCTGATGACAGATGTGCAGGTCTGTGTCTCTTTCCAAGGCTCTTCTCTGTCCCGGGGTGTTGCGTGCCCTTCAAACTCAGCCACAGCTCAGCCAAGAGAGGTCCGGCTGCAGATCTGACCTTTCGACTGCCCTATAGGTCAAATTGAGATAACGAAGCTGTATGGACTTCCAGAGACATGGCAGGGATGTGGGCATAGCCCTGCACTGCCGGACTTTAATTTCTTTCCTTTTCCCCCAACCTCTTTCATATTGCTTGTGTGGGAGGCTCTGCAGCGGCTCAGCCGAGGTGGATGCTGACAGGAATACGAGAGCTTCGTTTTGCCGGTGCCATCAGAGGAGGAACAGCAAATGATCAATTCAGATAGCAGAAAATGGGCTGGCTCCTCTCCTATCTGTAGAGGCTGTAAAAACTCCCATTACACTGTTATCAAGAAGGATCCATCTCTGACATGCCTGAGCCAGTCAGTTAAGTGCAGACCTCACAGGAAATGAATTTTTTTGATTCTTGACAAGAAGTCAACAAAGAATAGCTTTTCAGGGGAAAGTGTTCTTCCTGGCAAGAACAGGTGGGCTTGGGATGGGGAATGCGGTTGCATTTGAATGGGGGATCTCTGAATTTGAACCTGAGCTGTTTCCCCCTGTTTTTTCTTCTCTCCATGGTTATAAAAAAAATAAAATAAAATCAGGTGTTGGTTTCTAAAGCAACTGAATTGTACATATGCTCTTGTAACCTCCCAGAGAAGTCAGTGCTTCCGCTGCAAGAAGAGACTTTGGAAGGTTTTGGAAGGGAGGAGAAGCAATGTGAAGGTTTAGAAAAAGAAATTTGCTCTTCTGTTCGGTGGTGTATAGGGAAGCATGCAAGCACTCAGAGATTCACTAAAGCATTAAATATCTGCTTGCCTGAATTGGGGCCTCTTTAGACAGGTTGTGGTGCCGTATGTCTTTGAAATGACCCTCATGGGCTTGTGCCCTCCCTGTCCAGCGATAAACTAATTTCCAGGACTAATGGTGAAATTCTGCAAGGCATGAATTCCCAACTTAAATAAATTTACAGAAAGTTAATAGATTTTTCAGCATATCTCTAGCAACCTATTTGTGGTAGCACAAATTTTAACATGTGCAGTAACTGAAGAAATTGTCAGGTACTGGGCTTTATTGTCCTCTCTGACCTGTGTTTTTCATGCCTAGGAGAAGCTCCATAATAAACACAACACTTGAGGTAAGGAAGTGCCTTATGTGGAAGTGTTCAGGAGGGTAGTGACTCTAGTAATTTTTCTTCAGAAAAACAGATTCCATAGTTACTAGAAGCTGATGCTTAGCAAACGATACTGAGGGGGTCATTTCTTGGTGAAGGGAAACACTTTTCCCACCTCTTTGCTGGCACAGCTTGTGCTGGTAAATGCTATTGCCTGCTTAGTGCATCGCCCGCGTCTCTTTGTGCAAGAAGAGTACCTGCGTCTTCTGGAGGTAAATGCCGCGCTCAGAGGCGCTGTGCGAGATCAGCGCTTCTGCACTGATTTGCAGAATGCACGAGTCTGAACATTGTAGCAGCGAGGATGAATATTTATTTAGTTTTGTTAGACAATGTATTGTGTTCTTTCCACACACAGCCTTTGAAATATACAGTCTTTATTTTGAGAGGATTACGCTGGAAGTATCCTTTGGAGAAAGTGTTTACTTTTTGCAGGCATATTTGTCCTTGCTCCTTTTGTTATCGTTATTTATAAATCAAAAGTTATATTGATCTGGAGATTGTGTGTTAAACCATGTCTGGGCAGTGGTTGCTCTATTACTGAGAAAACCAGCTGCCATATAACTTTGGTAAATTTATCGATCAATACTCTGTGTTTCTCTTTAGAAAAAGAACAAGCTGAATTTTAATTTACTGGGAAGGCGGCTGAACACGTGGCCCCTTCTTCAGCAAGGGATTTACGCCTGTGAGGAACTTTCGAGAGATGAATAGTGCCATTACTTTGCAAAGGATTATTCATGTTCTTGAAGGAAAGCCAGTCTGGAGCGGGCAGTGGAGTCTCAGATCGATTTCTGGCAGCAGAGTTTGTGAGCCTTGTTCTTGAAAGCCAAATTATAATCTTGTGCTCCAGTTACAGCAGCAGCCCCACTCTTACAGGAGGAAGTAAGGAGACAATAAAACATTTCCTTTTGGAAATGAGCGTTGATCAGAAAAAGGCTTCGAGCCAGGGCAAGGGGAGTGCAGGAACCAGCTGCGACGGGGCATGCTGGGGATGGCATGGCCAGGGGACAGATTGGTGCCACCAGGATGTGATGCCTCACCTGTTGCTGCTTCCCTGGGCAGGGACCTGCCCATGAATCGCTTTAAAACAAACAAAAAAAAAATGGGGGAGCAGCTCAACTCAAGATAGCTCATAGGTGGGAAGGAAAGAAGTGAGACCAGTTTTTAGTAAGTACTAAGTCTGGAAACTCAGGCCGTGGGTAGATGATGGTGCCTGGGATTTGCATGTCTGGGATTTTCTGAGCGCTTTTGTAATGGTGCTGGTGTGGAGGTGGTGTAGTGTGTGACCCCATGGCATCTCTTCAGACAGGACTATGAGTTTGAGTAGCCTGAGTCTGTCTTGAGCATGATGCTACAAAAATATCCTGTGTGAGCCCGGGGAGTCGGATGCTGCCAGGGCACGTTGGAGGAGTGATTGCACTTGTGCTGCTGAAATGATCCACACTCTCATTTCCATGCAGGAAATCCCTGTCCTTGTCTGAGATGTCTTGAGACAAAATCAGCCTAAAATCACTGAATTGCTTTTGAGATCCTGAGCGTTGCTCTGTCTTGGGAACAGCCGCTCTTTATGGGAAGAGAATTACACCAATGTTCATTGCTTTTAACTCTGTTACTGAGCAAATGCCTTTCCTGAGTTCTGTGAGCACAGGTAGGAAGCAGAAATCAGAAGTAAAGGGTTTGTGACTGGAGTGATTTAAAAATGGTCAACAGGTGCCCTTAAATAAGTGCAAGCCCTTCATGTTACTATAGGGATCAAGAACTGATTTTCTGCCATTTGCTTTTCATCAGACAGTTGAGATAACTTTGAAGAGAATTTGGCCAGGAGAGATTATAAGGGAAGGAATTTGCTTCTTAAATAAATAGTCTGCTCTCCATTGTTGGAGACTTAACAGACTGATAAAAGCCTGCTGAAATGAAAGGGAGCCTGGAAAACTGGTCTCAGATCTGCCTTGCTCTAAAGTGACTGAGACCAATGCACTTCTAAAGACTTTTTTCAAATTTTTGGGTATAAACTCAACTTAACTTAGTGGCTTGATTTGTCTTCATTTATTGTGATGAATAAAGGAATTTGCTAGACATGCGTTTTTCATAAATTGCTTATAAATTTTAGTTTAAAGTAAATGAAGGGAGTGCACAAATTGATGTCCTGGTTTTTAGAAATAGTTGGCTGTTAGATACTTGGCTTGTAAATTTGAGAGGGAATTTATGGAATCACTTGTTCTCTGCTTGGAACATGATTTGTCATCCATCTTTTAAGAGGTGTGCTTCTTTTTTGCTATCTTTGTAACCCCATTATTTGGATATCAGAGCCTCCAGTTAGTAAAAATGTGGTGGTGGTGGTGGTGGTGGGGGTGATTGGGTGCTGGTTTCTATGTCTCTTCTCCTTTTTTCCCAGAATTGCACTTTGTGTTTTAAAAATAAAAAAAAAAAAGAGGCAGTTGTGGCTTTGCATCAGTAAAATGCCTGGGCCTGTGGTATGTCCATCTGCCCAGTTACCCAGGGCAGAAATGACCCTTTTCCCAGGGTTTTTGAAGATGTTCCTGCTGTTGGGCTCCAGGGGCCTGCAGGAAGCCTGGCTGGGCTCCCTGGCTGAGCAGCTGGCTTGAAGTATGAGTTGTAGACGCAGATTGTTGTCTCTGCAGCAAACTGGAGAGAGAACAATGATGTGAATTGGAGTGTAAATATTTGTGATAAAAATGGTGAAGGTGAAAGTTCCCCAGTGATGTGACATCAGTTCTGAGCATATTATTGATATAATTACAACATAACAAAAGCCTGGTAGTGCTGTTTTCAGTGATTTATTTTGTCCTGTTGGATTGGTTTAATTAACTTTTCCCCTTTAGAGGGAAAGAGGAAAATATGAAATATTTGGAGTTTGCATATTTCTGTGTACGGCTGAAAGAGAAATGCTTGTCCGCTGACCCCAAGCTCTGCCAGCTCAGCACTCCCCACTGCTTGTCTACCCGTAGCATGTTCCCACGAGGCTGTGTTCAGGCAAGACCGCGCTGACCCCAGTAATCCTTGCCGTGCGGATCAGCGGCTTGTTTCCTGCAAACTCCCAGCCATCTTGGACAGCACTGGACGAGGATAAAGATTGCTGTTTCCTTTGCAGTAAATCACTTCTGCAGGAGCAGTGTTCACCCCACACAAATCGCGGGTGCAGATTTAGACGTTCTCCAAACCCCAGAGTGTTTCCAAATAGGTCACATCCCAGCAAGAAGCAGAGCTCTGTAGGCTCCCTTTGTCTGCGGCTCTCCTGCACGGCTGAGCTCTGCCGTGCCTCTTCCCAGCCGTCCTGCTGTGTGGTGTCTCCCTAAACCAGTGCCCAGAGATGAATGGGAGCCTAGATGCTCAAACCCCAACTCTTCAGCCCTTCTTAGGGCTTCAGCACTAGATTGTAAGCATGGGGTGCATGGGGAGAGGTTTACCTTTTTTTTGGTCCGGCTGGTCACCAGCACAGGAGGCAAAACTGGGTTCAGAACCATGTTTTCTCTGGGTTAGCTGAATTCAGGGATGGGACATCTTCAGCTACCTTTTGAGTTTAATATTAGAAAGCAAGGTGAGATACCTTGGAAGTTCTTCCCGTCTCCCTGGCAGTAAGATCTTTGGTGGCCTGGGGAAGGGGACTGCCTTGCAGCAGGTAGGAGCTGTCAGGGCTCAGGGCAGAGACCTTGTAATTGCAGCAAAGAGCATCTTTTTACAGCACTCAGATCTCCTCTTTCAGGCTTACAAGGGGTAGAAGTCTGTGTGCAGGGAGACAAAAAGTGCTTTGCAGGACAAGCGGTGAGATGCAAATGTGCAGGTAATGGACCTGTGGAGTTTGTAGGTTGTGTGCATGGCTGTAGATGCCCCCACCTCAGCTCCCACCACAGTGGTGCTGGACAAAGCAGAGGCTCTTCCCAGCCTGTCCCACCCTGCTTCATAACAGATCCTGGCTGGTCCCAGTGCAAGGATGTGGTGGGACGGCGGCGATGTCCCCCTCTCACCAAATGGGACTGCAGCAGAGGACATCCTGCCATTCATCCGCTGCCTCTAAAAACAGAGCTGCCTTTTTGCTGCAGAAGCCTCTTACATCCCTCTCTGCTTTTCCGTCTTGTGCTTCCAGGGCTTCAGCTGAGCCTGCCTCTCTGGGCCCTTATTCTTCCTGCTCCCCTTGATTTTGATAAAGAGTCATGTTCATCCACCACTTGTGCCAGCCTTGACTGTTTGCATTTTTAACTTTGTCTTTATTAAATTTTCAAGAATCTCTTAAGCATTCACACATCTGTCATAGCACAAAGCGGAATATTACTTGATGCTCAGAAAAGCAAATTATACAATAGATGTGCAACCCATATTTAATCAAAAGCACCACAGCCACGTGTTCAAGCACAAAGACTAGAAAAGACTTTTACTGCAAGGTGTCATTTTTCAAGAGGTCTTTGCTAGGAGTCTTTTTGTTGTTATTGGAAAGTCCACTTGGAGTATGGTACCTTGGGGAGCACAGCCTTGAAATCAGCTTCCTCCTTCATCATGCCCAGCCACAGGCATGCTGTAGGAAGTGGCTGATGATGACCCTTAACAAATAAGCAACAAAAATACATGCACAAAGTTGGAGGCAGGGAAATGTCAGCTCTAATTGGTTTCTTACAGAGCTCGGGAGGAGTTTCTGCGCTTTGCTTACTCCCTGCAGGCAGGGTTGGTCTGGGCACGCTGGCCACCGCGAGGTCTGGAGGCAGGCAGCTGCGTTTCTCGTCTCTGGGCTTCTGGGCTTGTGTCAGTGGGCTCCGCTGTCCATGTTAACAAAGTATTTGTGTGGGATATAAGTAATAAATGGGTGAACCACAGTGTGACTAATTGCTTAGCAGTCAGTTACCTAGAATATAATGGCAGCATGTTTTCAAAGTATTTTGAGTGTGTATAACGAGAAGTGAGCATATACAGCATTTTTATTAGAAACTTCACAGGGAGTGTATTTCAAAATACCAGGGCACCAAATAAGCCGAACAATTCAAATAAATGGATTTTGAGCTTGACATTTTGATAGGCACAGATAATTAGGAGAAGATGCTTTCTGATGAGGAAAATGGTTTGGCTTTGGTTGGTAAGCAGCACTGGCTTTGGAAACTTCTAGCTTGGCTCCCGTGGGAGCCCTGCGTGGCCGCTCCCATGTGAGGCGGGAGGACAGTAGGCACAGAGGTGAAATGAGCCCCCTCTAATTTGGAGACTGGACAGAGACCTTTCCTCTCTTGGTCTAATGGTGATGGAGGAAGGGTAGAAAACGTGAACCCTGATGGCTTAAAAGTGGGAAGACAAAATAACTAAATTGTTTTAATTTTTATTACTAATGCTTTGAAGCTAATCTCATGAGCTTTGGGAGCTTGAGTCCATAAACTTTATAGTGACAAGTAAAAGTAATCCAAAAGGCTGTCTTATTGTTGGGGTGGTGGGGGGAAGCATTTCCTAAGCTCCAAATGTGTTCAGAGAAACAAACCTTGTAAGAGCAGCAGTGGCACCATCTGATGGGTTTTGTAATGCTACAGACAAAAGTAATTATGCTGCCTGGAAGAGCTTTTGTCTCCAGATAATATTGTTAAAAACTTGCACTGCAGTGTAAATCATAAAAGAACAAATCTGGAGTCTGCTCTTATTGCTGCCAGGGGAAAAACTCTTGGATTTTGTTTCCTTTCTGCTCAATATATTGCAAACCTTTTTCCAAGTTTGTAAATAAATATTACCTGCTGTTTGAAAAATAACTTGCAGTTCATCTCACCAGTAGTGCCTGTGGCAGCCAGGCCATTATTGCAAACAGTTGTTTCTCTCTGTGAGCTCTTTTGTGTCTTTTAGGAATGCAGGCTGTTGCAATGAGTCTGAAGTGGTCTGATTCATTGGAGGTATTAAAGAAGTATTTCCTTCTCTAGAGCTCACTCACATGTGGATGCCTATGGCTGCTTCCTCAGCTTCCTAGAAGTACCACAGCAAATGCCATGTCAGAAAATGTTTTGGCAACCTTACAAAAAGCAAAACTTCTGGTACTTCCTTGATGAACATTTGAATTTCCATCTGTGAACACTGGTGTGTGTGTGTGGTGTGGTTTCTTGTGGCTGAGCATTTTAGATGCATGGGACTCTTACGCATTTGGAAACCCTGGACCTGAAGGGGATGCAGTGATTACATGAGGAACACGTTAATTCACTGGCAAATTTTCCACCGGCCTGCCTGGAGACCCAGGTTTTTGTCTCGGAATGGAAACGATTCCTGTGGACTGAGGGATTCCAGTGCCTGGTTCTCTCCTGATGTGATCTGTGTCCTGAGGAGTAATGGAAGAGGGACTTGCATCAATAAGTTGTTTCAGAGGCAGTAAATGAGGCTTTACGATCGGCAGGGAAGTGTCGGAGGGCAGGAGGAGACAGGACAGCTCAGCAGGTGAAGCCTGGCAAGGCTGGGGGCTCTCCAACCCCTGTGGTTATTGTTGTGCACTGTGCAGAGTTTGGTGCCAGGTCCTATGGGCAGGGAATACCTTGGGGATGGGCCTGGGGAGCAAACCCAGGGACAGGCGGGAGAGCCTGAAGGAGGGACTTCTTAGCACGGAGCTCAGGAGTTGATTCCTTACTGCCCTGGAGCAGTCACCATCCATAGATGAGATTTTCTGAGGGAGAAGGGGCACATTCACAGCTACAAGGTGTTTAACATGCATTTTTGTGGGTAGAGCTGGTAGCATTTGAGAACAGTCCTACCTGCAGGACAGGGCAGCACTTTGTGCAGCATCGCAGCCTGCAGCCTGGGGCACTCCCAAGCAGCAGCATCCTAGGAGAGGTGCGGTGAGTCACGAAATGCATCCCGAGCAGAGACAAGTTCAGCAGGGTGCCAGCATTGACCTAAAGGGAGGCTTCTGCTGCACGAATGTCGATTTGATTTTTATTTTTTTTACACATTTGGGATAGTCTGGAAGGATTTGCTACTCTGCCACAAAATCCTGGTGGAGATGGCACTGAAGCTTTTATGCGTGGGTAGCAATATGATGGCGACATTGCAGCCTCGGTTATGATTACTTACCTGGCTGTCTCCCAAAAACTAAAATGGGACCTTGTCTTTATTAGCTCCTGGCAGTGGAATAACAAACGTGCTCTAGTTCCTCTACTCTGAAGACTTACCTTTATGTGGTCAAGATAAGGCATTAAATGCAGGGAGACAATTGCACAGTTTTTAAGAAAAGCTTTTGCAAAGATGCAGATGGAGGTTGGGAGCTCAGCTCCTGACAGTGGGAGCCGCGTGGCTGGGAGCTCCACTGTAGCTTGGAGAGAGCTTTATGGTTTTGTGGCTTGTGTGTCCAGAGGACAAGGAACGGTAAACAAAGGTTGTATGTGGAGTTTTAACCCATTGGTGTCCATGTGCTGGGGGGTGCCTGGGTCACACTACCCTGCACTTTGTTCCCTTGCAAGCTTCACCATGGAAGATGGGCTGCTAATGCAGCAAGTTTTGCTCTGCAGCTCCCTCGTCTTTGTGTGCCTTTTACGTAGAGGACTTCTGTGGTTTGCAGTGTGATGCACAGAGAAGGGCAGCTGTCCATGCAGGAAACTTGTGTTTGCAGCCAAATACCAGCTGCACGGTCACGGAGGAAAGAAGCCCACGGCACGTCCTGACGCCCGACCCGTGGTGGATGCTGCTTTCCGCTCTTTCCCGCTGCGTGCTGGCTCACCGCTTCCCACCGTGGTGGTGTGGGCAGGTGGAGCAGCCGGCCCGGCTGCCGGCACGTCTGCTCCGTGTGGCTGCCCAGCTGGTTTTGGTGGTGCTGGCTTTCGGTGAGCTGGTGTGGAAGGGCAAAGGAAGGACAAACCTCCCTTCATTAGTGGCAGCACCCTGTCCAAACCCCCTCAGCTGCTTGTGAGTCTGCACCCGGATCTGTTGCTGCTCTGGCTCCGCAGCCACTGTGGGATTTCAGCTGTGGCGGTGCTGAGTCTGCAGGGGGTGCTGTATGGGAATGGCTCGCTGGGCGCGCTGGCTCCTTGATGTTCAGGCAACTACATCACGTAATCTCTTAAATAAACCCATCAAGTCCCAGACTAGGCTGGCCCCTGCAGCCTGGGGGAGCCAGCAGGTTAATCCGGAGCTCCTCCGGCCCTGGTCCCTTTGAAGTAGCTGCAGCTCAGGAGCAAACGCGCCTTCTCAGGAAGGCTGGCGTTTTAACTAAGCAGCAGACTTTTATTATCTGAGCTGAGAGCTCAGTGACTTCCTTCTCCAGCCAGTAATCCCTACTCAGGGCACTATTATGCTCTTACAATTTATTTTCGTTTCTCTAGTTGCTGGTTTGCAGTGGCCGTGCATCCCTGTGCTGCGTTCTGGGGAGCTTTTGCACTTTGAAAGCAGCTTAGTCCGTCCTTCCTGGCCACTGCAATTCCTCTTAAGATGCTTGAGGGGAGTCCTGCTGGAAAAATAATAAGTAATAGCCCATGCTTTTCAATTGTTCAAGTGTGCTCTGGAGTAAAGGTTCAGCTATTTCATGCGTCCTTTGTGAGCCCTAATAAACTGCCCTTGACAGAGCTAGTCAACAGATGTACAGTGCCAGTGCATCAGGTGTGCTGCTTTGCAGCCGGTGGTGATCTGGCTCATATGCTGCATCAATTCCCTTGGTTTCACCTGGCGCAGTATTACTCTTCCCTCCTGTCCTGGGGTAGAGCACTGTGGTGCTGTGTTAAGTTGCTCCCAGGTTTTGTCCCTGTGCTGGCTGAAGTGACTTTGGAGTACAATTTGTGTATGCGTTTGGCTCCTTTAGGTACCTGTGGGTGAAATGTGTTTAAGAGCTGCCGAGGCAGGACTGACTTCCAGCACGGTGGCCAGCAGCAGCTCAGGCTGTCATCTCCATAAGCCAGACTTGTGGATCAAGGCTCTTTAGATTTTGGTGCATGCAGAAGTTTGTTTTAGTGTTGTTTTTTTTTTTCCTTGCTAATCACAGAGGAAAATAGTTTAAAAGCAGATAAATAACCATATAGCATGATCAAGTTCTGTAGTGTGTGCACGGTTACAGTGATGGAGATAGTAAAATGTGAAGTACGTGCTGCCTTGCAGTACATTTGTGTGCTGGAAAATGAGTGCAAGTCTGTCACTACACTTTGTCAGTGCTGTTTAAGATATTTATTCTGCATCAGCTAGACCTGCAGACCAGCTGCCTTAAATTGCAGTTTTTGAAAATATCCTTAAAATAAAAAAAAAAAAGGAAAGAAGAGATTCAATTGTCCTCCAGCAATAAGAGTTCCAATAATGCAGTGTTGTGAGCAGGGCAGTTTTTACCAGCAGCAAATCCAGCCTGTTGGATTTTGAGAGAGCAGAAGCCCAAGCTGCTTCTGTAACGCTGCGTCCCTTCCGCCTCCCTTTGACGCCAGCTCTCGTGAGCACAGGGGGCTGACCCACAAACTTTCCTCCTCTTCGAAGTGCTCGCAGTCTGGCTGTGGGTCACTTCTGGTGGCTGGGGTTTTAATATTCTGGTAGCCAGCCCTTTATGAGGAATCATTCAGAATAAGCAAATGCTAGGGGAGTTGGGTGTAAGATATTTTGGATCTGGGAGACTTTTTTTTTTTAACCAAGTTTTATTATTTCTTGCATCTATTAGTGGGTCAGCAGGAGGCTCTATGTGCTTTATAGTCCCTGTTGTGCTCTCTAATGGATATATGCAAAGGCTTCAAGGCGCATAAAATAGACACTCTTAGCCAGTTGTTACGATAAAAATTATGTGCATGTCATGACCTTTAAAGCAGTGGGACTGTGTGCTTGGTCTTGTGATGTGCCACTGTTCTCGATTCCTTTCTGAAGCATTTCTCACTGTAGGAGGTTTGCATAGGAGCTTGGAGCATTTTTCTAATCAGTGAAGGGTCTCTTGGCTCTGATGATAACTTCCAAAGCATAGAGGAGTGAGAATAGGGAAGAGAGGATGGTTTTTTTTACAGGAGAACTAACAGAGAAGAGGTTAAAGGCGAATGGTGAGGCACAGCATGAAAATCCTGGCACTGTCTGCAGTGCTGTCAAAAACGCTGGCCCAAAAAGTGCTTTGTGCTCTTTGTTGAGGCAAAAGCTATTCTGGTGCTCTTGAGGATAATGGAGAAAAAAAGTTTCATAATCCCAGTGCCCTATTTAAAGAAACTTTTTTTTTGTTTTAAAACTTTTTATAGCAGAGCAACCAGAACTTGCTCTCCTGTCAGAGCCCAGACATCTACCCGCTCGGTGTCAGCTGTGCTGTTACGCCTGGCAAGCGTTGCAGCGTTCTGCATCGGCACGTGTGAGGGGCGAGATGCCCGCTGTTGTGGGGAGGGAGGCGTGAGGAGCGGGCTCCGTCCTCGCACCGCTGCGTCCCTCAATCTGTGGTGTTGGGAAGGACGGCTGCCGTCTGTGAACGCAGATGGCTGCGCTGGGCGTGCTCGGGCAGCGCGGGTGTCGGGAGCGCCTGGGCTGTGGCTTTGGTGCACCAAGGGTCTGTGGGTGAAAAGCGCTGGTGTGCGCTTCGGGGACACGTCCGGGAGCTGGGCAGGCACCAAGTAGGATGGTTTGAAAAACTGCTCTTGGTAATTTCTGCTTCTATCGCTGCTTACGCCATAGCTTTCGGCATGCTGGTATGGGGACAGCGAAGAGCATCAGGTCCCTGTCCGCAAGGTGCGTGCCCGGGGAGAAACAGCCTGGAGTCCGGGAGACGCGACGGTCTCCAAAGCTCTTGGTAACGCGGGAGGCCACGCAGGGCGAGCAGCAGGGCCCGACATTGCTTGTGATAATGTGGATACCAAACCCCCATGGAGAGGTGTCAGGCCGTGCTCAGCTGCATCTGAGACTTAACAAATGGAAAAAAATAACACTTATGATTTTAAAAATTAAACATTCCCTTTAATTATTGAACATGAGTAATTTCCATGCAAATTGAGCCTGGATGCACGTTTCCAGAGTGACACAGCTGAGAGTGGCTACGTCGCAGGGTGTCAGTGACCTGTGAGCTGAGAAGCTGTTCATTATTTTTAGCGTTTTATGACCAGTACCCTGGGGGATGGGATGCAGGCTGGTGGCAGTGTTTGGCCAAAGAAAAGGAATTTAGTTTGCACTCATGGCCCCCCTTCAAATGCTTTCACTCACAGACTGGGACAGGAGTGGGGAGTGTGTAGGTATGTTGTCTTCACATACCTGGGCATGGGTATTTTGGAAGCCTCCTGGTTAGGACTATAATTACGGGAATAACTGCAGGGTAACTGTGTTGCTGGAGGCTCTCCTGCTTGCTGTGCAAAGGTGTGTGCAGAAAGTCCTTACGTCTCTGAAGGATAAGAAGGGAAAATGCACACTGGCTTTTCTTGGCAAATTGGTGGTCTCAGTGTGAAACTTTCTGCTGAGCTCCCTGGGCAGCTTGGCGCAGGCTGATGTGTGTGCATGAGCGTGACCTGGCCGGGCACCCACGGATGGACGCTGTGCTGCCGGCTCTCAGCATCCCTTTGGGCTGTGGAGCAGCTTGTATCCCAGGCAGATGAAGTGCTGGATCTGCAGCTCAAGTGAACCTGGTGCTTTTGGGAAAACTATGGAGCTGCAGAGGCTTTTCAAGTGGCTTTGAGGACACTTAGCGCAGAGTGGGTGCTGAGGGTTGGGTCCAAATATCCGCTGTGATTAAACTACTATATATTTTCTTTTCATAATGGAATGTCGGCATTTGCTGTTTTCTGATTTTCAACACTGTATAGTTTGTCAAACATTTATCTCTGTCTTGAATTGTCTTGAGACAGAGTTTCTGTTAATTTCAAATCAATATGGAAGAGGGAGAGAATGAAATTGCAGTCTAGCCCTTTTCTTGAATCAATATTTTCTTTAAAAGCTGAAATGTTAACTAGATCATAGTTTTTGCCATTTTGAAATGTAGGCTGTGTTTAAAGAATATATACATTCCCCTGAAAATTGCTGATGATGGTCAGTTTTGCAGCAGGCATCGCTGCTGGCTGGTGTTTGACCCAAAGTGCGCAGGATGGGACCAGCCTTTGCAGCAGCAGTGTGGTCTAATATCCTCCCTGTTTCTGAGCTCAACATCTTAACTCTTTTTGTTCTGTTTTGCAGAAGCCTTTGAAATTGTAGTACGGCACGCAAGAAACTTCACCAACAGCATGTTTAGGAACCACTACCAGAGCATGGGGACCAGAGCTCTTAAGTTTGTTGGAGAACTTTTTACTGATGTTTCGCTGTACATACTGGGCTCTGACATCAGCGTTAATGACATGATAAATGAATTTTTTGACAGTTTATTCCCTTTGGTCTACTCTCACTTGATTAATCCCGGCTTCCCCGATCCCTCTGTAGAAATGACTGAATGCCTGCGGGCAGCCAGGAGAGACCTCAAAGCCTTTGGTAACTACCCTAAGATGATGATGACACAGGTGTCCAAGTCGCTGCAGGCCACACGAGTCTTTTTACAGGCACTCAACCTTGGGATCGAGGTTATAAACACTACTGACCACTTGAAATTCAGCAAGGACTGTGGACGAGCGCTGCTACGGATGTGGTACTGCTCGCACTGCCAGGGGCTCCTCATGGCCAAGCCCTGTGCTGGATACTGCGGTGCGGTGATGCACGGATGCCTGGCGGGCGTCGTGGAGATCGACCACCACTGGCGAGAGTACATCGGCTCTCTGGAGGGGCTGACCAAAGGCATGCACGGCATCTATGACATGGAGCATGTCCTCCTGAACCTCTTCTCTCTGGTGCGGGATGCAGTTGTCTATGTGCAGAAGAACGAAGGAAAGTTCTCAACAACCGTGAGTGGTTTTCTGCAGTTCCCCATGCTCTTTGCCACAGCAGGGCTCAGTTGTGTACCACAAGTGCTACATGTTGAAACCAACCTACCCCTTGCCTCCAGCCAGCAATTCCCAAGTGCTCAGGCTCCCCTTCTCCCTCAATTCTCTGACTTTTAAAACTTTTGGTAGCATTTAAAACTGGTGTTGGGACTGGGCTTCATCTCAGGGCTTTGCCTCTTTTCAGATTGGTCAGAACTGAAAGGTCTGGATTCACCCCAACGTCAGCCTTGTAGCTGGGACGGGAGATCAGGACCTGAGATGTCCCAGCATCTTTAGTTCTTCCTGGGTGCTGTGCCTGCTTTGGGTAGGTCTTAAAGAATGGTCCTGCTCTCCAGGTGTCCCCTGGCTCCATGGTACTCCAGGGACTGTACTGAAAAGTGATGGGGGAAAGAAAAATCCTCACTCGTTCTGATGTGAAGTGTGATAAACCTCATAAATTATATGCGAGTGTTTATAGCAGCAGGGGCCAGACTTGCATTGCCCAGCAGTCACTTCGTCTTGGTGTCTTGAGCATCCTGGGAGATGGTCTTTGGGAGACCACCTGTGGTTCAAAGGTCAGGGAGCTGAGCAGGGGAGAAAACTGTTTCTTCCTCATTTAGCATCACTAAAATTTGCCTCCAAATAGATGCCAAGTGGAGGCATATACTGTGGCATTCTGTGCTTCCTGATTTATTAAAGGAGGTCTGGTTTTCCCTGTTTTGGTAACTCATTCCAGTTCTGGGCTGCATTTAATCCCGGGGGTAAGGTTATTTATTATTTATTAGGAATGACCTGACATTTTAAAAACACATTGTGTGAATTTCTGAGCCTCCTGAGAAACTGAGGCTTTCTTGTTCAGAAAATACTGCTGCTCTGTTTGAACACCAAGGGCAAATGGAATGTGGTAACACAACGCTTGTTTCTCAGAGGAGATTTTCTTGAGACACAGTTGATTGCAGGTAGGGTAGAGCTGGGGATGGGAGCAAAGGTGTGGGAATGTTGTTATGCTTTGCTTAAAGCTAGTGATAATTAAAATCTGCCACAGTTTCCCTGTTAGCTGCTTGTTCCTGTCATTCTTGACTCCTGTTTACAAAAGAACTGTGTTTATGTAGGTCACAGTAGTACTTGCACTGTAACTCTTATCTTTTTTAGGGCTGTGGAAATGTATTGGGTTATGGATTTTGAGCTATGTGGCATTCAGCCAACAACACTCTTCTGTGCCGTTTTGTGTGCCACTTTTGTTCAGTGATTGCTTGAGATGTGCCACAACGCATGCGGGCTGTGAAATAATGGAGAGGCACCTTGGTGGTTTCACACCCCTGGTGTAGTTTGGCACACATGGTGCAAGCTCCCTTTATTGCTTGGGAGAGATTTAGGGACCAAACCTCTAGGATGTTGGATTACAGTTATGTTGCGGTGACCAGGAGGTGACTGTGGCCAAGGCTCTGGGATACAGTGCAGTACACTGGTTTTCAACTTGGCCGTCAAGGACCGCATTCCTTAGCGGAACATCACTGCAGAACATCCCTGTCTAACAGCAGCCTGCCAAGCATTTCTCATGTCCCTGCGACCACAGGGAGGTTCCAGGTCCTGGGTCCCAGGGTGGCAGCTCTGCCAGGCGTGACTTCTGCTATTGTGGAACCAGGGCAAGTAACTGCTAAGGAACAGCTGTGCTAGAGGATGGAGAGGCTGCTCTGCTCATGGCCTGACCTGGTGTTTCCATGTCCTTGATGCTAAGGGGAGGACAAAGTGCATAAATTCCCAGCAAACACTCTGAAATTTGCTTTATTTTGTATTTTAATTCTGTTACGTTTTTCTTCACTGTTTCACAATCAAGGAATGAAGCTCCAGTCGGTCAGAACCTTTTGACCCTCTCAGGAATAGCAAAAGAGCAGAGATGTAATTGTAGGTTTAGCTTGAGGGCAGGTGAGATAGAGAACTCATGTTACAGGTGATAATGATGTATACAAGGGAAAACCCAGCTCAGCTGTGAGCTCAGGTGGCATTTCCAAGGCAATAAGAAACAAAACTTCTGCACATAATGTGAGTAGAACATTGTATTTGATCTTGTAAGATTTGGAAGCCATATTCAGCTGTGAGCAAAAGCATTCAAAATGTTTTGCACCAGCAAACCTGGTGTGCCTGTAGATGCCAAGGCAGAATGGAAATACTGCCCTTATGGGCTGCACGCCAGGTTTTGCAAGCACATGCACTATGCATTGCTATATGATCCTGAAATGAGAAGTGTTTTTCCTCCAATATTCTTCTTTTATTGCCACAACATTAAAAATGCATTTTTTCTTGAAGACTTCCACGTATACAGTGAAGGAACGTGACTGTCAATTATATTATCAACTATAGAGACTTTGATCTGTCTGCTGAGAATGTGTTTGTGGAAATACAAGTAGACAGAGAGCTGCTGAGGTCAGTACAAGCCATGGCAGTAGAGCCATTATCTGCCCATCCTTTGCCAAACCAGAACATAAAGCGACTTCCTTTAAGATTAAAAAAAAAAAAAATCACTGAGCGTCACAAAACCATTCAGTGCTTTCGTACTTGATAGGGCAATTTGAATTCATTAGTGCCATATATAGTTAGGTACTTACTTAAACATAACTCCTCTTGATTATTTAATACTTGAGTGATTCTTTTATTTGCTCTAGAGATGTTTTTGAGTTATAGGAGTATAGAGGAAAAAATCCAAGGCAAGCAAGCCAAGTGTCTAGCAATTGTCACTGAAAGAGAATGACCACTGGGTTTTTAAAGTTTATTCTTAAAATACTGCTGTTGCTCAGCTAAGACTCTTATGTCAAAGCTGAGCCCAGAGCAACTTTTTACAAATGAAGCTATGAGCTGTTCGGTAGAGGAATAGGGCAGTGATGGAAGAGCTGACAGTTGTAACTACAGCACTGCAGATGGCCCAACTCTGTTGGTCTGTATGCATCTGGGATCTGGGGTAAACATCTCTGCCCGTAAGCGATAGAATGCGATTTTCTTTAGTTGTGCTGGAATGAAAGTTTCTCTGTTAAACTTATCAGCACATATTGAGTTTCAAAGAATATACCTGGAAGCAAACAGCTGTAGTTACTGTTATCCTGTAAATATGATTGTTTTTAGGCACCATCATCATATCGAAGTCTAAAATGCCACAGGAGTTCTCTGAAAATGTGGAGCTTTGCTCTTGTGCTGGCTTTTCATATCAGCCTGTTTTATTTCTGACCTTGGCCACAAGTGTTTCTGTAGGCAAAGTTCAATTCACCTGTATGTTATTAAGCATAATGACAGGTTATTTAATTGTCATTAAAATCCCCTGGAATTATGGAAAACTTACCTTCCATGCCCATAATGATTATAGCCTGAATAACAACACTACTGCCCTTGTCTGTCCTTTGGGCTTCTTTATTTTTTCTTTGGTGGCACTGCTATGACAGTATTATTTCTTCCTGGTGTTTTGGATCTGTGTGCTCATTACCTAACTGAGCATTTGTCTTCCATGTGGCTGCTCATCTGTCCCCCTCACAACTCTTAGGCTGGGTGCAGGTGTTTGCACAAGGACCTGGACCCATTTTGTGGCTTGCAGCAGACCTGGCTACAAGAGGGCACATGAACCTGAGCTCCAGGGGTGTTGCAGAGCCTCCAGGGAGGTTTCTAAGGAGCTCCGCAGACCTCAAGACACGGAGTCACGCTGTTGTTGCTCTGTTTTTGGAAATCGTGTGCCTCTAGGCGTGTTTTTAAATGTAAGCCTATGCTACGGTGTTGTTCCTGGGGTACAGATGGCAATGTAGAAGAGTGAATTCCGTAGCATTTTGGCAGGAGGCAGTTCCCTCCTGAAGCCTTGTTTTAATAGTTAACTTGTCAGCAATGATGGTTTAATCATTTCTATGACTTTTCTGTTTAAAAATTTTGCCCCTAAACTATGCTATTAAAATACTTTATCAAGTAGGTTGAGTCTCTGGGTGGACTGGGAAAAATATTCTGTCTAGGGCTGTATCTATAAACCATAAATTTTCCTGTCTGCTGCTTTCTTCCTGGTTGAAACTGTGCCTAGTACTTCCACCACTTGTTAGATATTTTAATCATGAATGTAGGGAGCAGTGGTTGTAGTCGGTCTGTGCTTTCTACGACAAACAAAGACAATCGGAGAGATGCAGTACAAATAAACTTCATAAAATATTCAACCCCCACACCTCTTGAAGTTAATGTTTTCTCTCTTGTTGAAAGTACATGAGAGACAATAGGTCTGGGTGTCTTACATAGCTAATCGTTGATCTCCTCTGGGATTCCCTCTCTTAAGCCAGCACTGCAAGTTTATTTTGAAACGTTTTGGAGTTGAGGTGAAGATTGTTGAATTGACATAGATAGCAAGTCGTCTACATAAATATTTTTTTTCTAGTGCTTTTTTTCATCCCTGTAAGTCATTGGGGTTTTGAACCCATCCCAACAGAGTGCGTAATAGGCAACTCATAGCCCAGCAAGACCCAAACAAGAAAAGGTGGGTGGCTTGGGATGATGCTCCAGCCATGTATTGCATGTGAAGAGGGAGATGCACTGCAGGTGTGAGTCGTCAGAGAAGAATTCAGATTTTGGCTTCATTAGCTGCGTTGTTTTACGTGTCTGGCAGGGCACGGGTCACTTCCCAGCCCTTCTGATGAGACTGGCAGGACTTCTCCTGTCCTTCAGCTGTCTTGTGCATCTCTGGACGTGGAGTTGCAGGGTGCTGATCCCTGCCTTGCACAGAGGATTCTCTGAATGGCAGGATCTGTACCTGCTCATGTAATTAAGGTTGGACATAAAAGATGCTGTGGAGTTGATGTGTGCAGCATGACCAAATCTGGGAATGAGAGCAGGTTGCAAAGGAATACAAGATCTTCGTGATTAGTCTAACAAGTGTCATAGCAAAAGTAAGTTATGAAAAACACCAACTAGCCCACCACTCAAAAACATATCAAGAAACTTCAGATATGCATCTCTAGCTAGAACTGCAAAGCAATGGGCTGTTAGAGCTGCTGGGCCTTTGCTGCTTCCCTTGCAGTCGGTGGAGGTGTGCTGCTCTCTACAGAGTGTTGCCTAGAAAGAGAACAGCAGGAAGTTCAGCAAAACATTTTTCTTCACTCACAACTGGTGGCTAAGTTTCTAGAAAGTCTAGGTAAACTGCAGAACAAATTTGTTCAACCGATTGTGGTCAGAGGGGGAACATGTTAGAGGAAGGGAACCAGCACTGTATGGGAACAGGGTGCCGTTCTTGATGTGCTTGCACTGTGAACAGATCCTACTCTTTTCCTTTGCTGCAAATACTTTTAAAACACTGCTTTGGTCTGGGTTAAAAGGTTATACAGCAATGCTGCGGAGCTGGTGAGGAGAGGAGGGGAAGCTACTGTGTGAGGCAGCTGGGGAGGCTGGATTTGGTTCTATTGCAAATCTGGAGTGCGGAGCTGTGAACCCAGCCCTGGTGCTGGCCATGCGAAGCTGCTGCGGGAGCCCTGGGATGGGCAGAGCCAGGTGAATTGGCGCTCATTTGCCCTCAACCTTTTTTGGGAGCCCTGGCAGGGAGACCCTGAGCATGCTAAAAATGTAACCGGCTTCTTTGATTGCTAGTGGCACAATTGAGAGAAACACTACTGTTGCAAATTGGTGTAGAAATTTGCAGCACCTGCAGATGCAAAGGAATGGAATTCAAGAATATGTAAGTAAAGGAGCTTTTGGCAGGGATGGAAGTGCCACCTGTCTCCATACATGATGATTCAGTGCATTTGTGGAGCAACCGGCAGTGGGGCCGGTGCAGCTTTCCCTGGGTGCTGCTGGGGGGCTGCTTTTGGAGGCAGCTTCACTGGCGCCTCGCTGCAAGCTGCTTTGCTCCGTGGGTTACGCTGCCGTGGTGGCGGCAGGGAGCCCTGGCAAGTTTTCCTGTCTGCTAATGGATTTCTTTCTGTGCTGGAACTGGCAAGAGACTTCTGAGGAAAGCTTTGAAATTACAGCGCTGTTCGAGAAGTCATTCCCTTTGAGACGCCGGGATCGGTTTCTTTGTACTTTTAATGCAGGTTGCTTTCTGTTGGCATAGCTCCTGGGATAGTCAGCTGGATGTACTGCCTCTGTATTTTCAGTTCCTTTATCAGAAAAGTTTAATCCTCAGGCTGCTCTCTAATGCTTGCTGGTAGCTAGTTCCATTTTTCACTTAAAGCTGGAAACGCTGGTGGGGTTTTGGTTTTCAGTAAGCTCAGACCCACTCATAGTTATCCCAAGGTGCGTTTATCATATACTTTTGTTAACCGTTTTGTGATATGCAGTGTAATGTGCCTGATAAGGCGTGTTAAAGCAAGCATCTATTCCTGCTGCAGGATGAAAATAAACCTGATCACCAAGGACAGTATCAGCAAAGTTCCTGTTCCTGTGAAAATACCTTGGGACTACTATGGTTAGTTGTCTGAAGAGGTTCAGATATTAAAAATTTCTGATAGTTGGGGAAGCATATGGCAAAGCGCTGAACTGTAAGGCATTGATTTTGATCTATAAATCCCCATGTTGTTGGTGGTTTGGCTGGTTCTAAAAGAATAAGGACAAAAATTATTCATGCCTGCAGTTTTGCAACTCTACATCAAAAAATTTTGATCAAGTGATGCTGGCATACCGCTTCTGGCCTTAGATTGTAGGTTTAATGCTCAAATGCATGTTAGTGAATTAAGGGTCTGTCTCTTGCTTTTGGAAGTGACTTCGGCACGGGTGCTCTTGAACCCCAATAGGAGTGAAGCTCAGAGGTTATTCTCAGCCTACTGGAAGTTGTACCCCTTGTCTGGCCTAGGGAGGAAGGTCATTGTTGTCAACTCTTAATTAATTCACTGCTCACAAAAGCTTTGCCTCTAGAGGGTGCAGTGCATTTTCACATGTTGCAGTTGTTGGTCAGCCTTGCCCATTTTCTGTTGGGGCCCAGCATGGGCAAAGTGGCATGTTGCTCTCGCCTCCTGCTTGCAAGGGCATCATGGTGAGCCTCTGGGTGAATTTGACACCAAACTGGGTCCAGCCAAAGCGGGACGAGCGTGCGAGGCTGCGTGGAGCCACTAGGTGGAAGCAGCAGATGTGGCCAGCAATGATCAAATGTGCTGGTGCAAAGCCAGGGAAGATGCCACTGAATATCAACATGGGTTTAATTTAAAAAAGCATTTGATATTGCGGCTGTTTGTAAACTCTTATATTGCCCTCTCCTTTTTTGTTCTTCCTCTGTCCTTTTAATTGGATGTGTTCTAGCCTCTGGCATGTTGTGGCATTTCAGTGGAATTTGCAGTGATGCTTTTTTTTTTTAATTAAAAGTAGAAGGTAGCTGCTGATGGTGTCCCCTCCTCCCTGCATGCATGCACAGCCGCATGGGGAACATCCTTTGACAACACGTTTCATGCCAAGCCCAACTTTGCACCAAAGCTCACACAAATCTTTTCACTGACTTCAGTCAGAGGCAGATCACGCAGCTGGTGGCAACTTATCCCTGCTTGTCTGCGGTGTAAAAAGATCTTTTTAAGGCTGCTGCATTTTATGGGTGGGTATATCATGCGGTGCCCACTGAGCCCGGCTTGACTTCACTTCAAATCATGTGTTGGCTGTGGTGCGAGAGTGATGCATGCAGGCTGCACACGGCAGGATGTCTTGCATCTTTTCTCAGATGAAGTCAGAAGAAGCCTACAGATCTTGTGGAGAATAATTACAGGTTCTGTGTACCTGTTTGTGCATACTGTGACTTAGTCTATTCCTTGGTTCAGTGGAGGAGCTGGTTTGTTGTCGTGCAACTGGCTTCCAAGCATTTAAAAAGATATTTGGTCCTGCAATGCCTTGACATTAGTGTTAAGACCTAGCACAAGTAGTGGCAGAGGAAACTCTCTTAACTGTTGTAAATGATGGTATACAGCTGTGCGGTATTGTATGGCTTTCTTCACTGCAGAGCCCAGTGTCTCTTCTCTTTCCTGGCTCCCATCACAGCTGTGTTTGACAGCTGGACATGTGATGCTTGGGATGTAGAAAAGGAGAGAGTTGATCATATCATCCAAAACAGACTGCATGTATTGCAGGAAGGGACCTATGGGTGTCTCTGTTCCTTGGGTGCTGGGCTTTAGGCTTCGAAGTTTCAAACTGTCTCATTTTATAGTAAAGTGTAATAGTCAAGGACATAATGTGAGGACTTGAAGTAATTGGATTTGAGAGGAAAAAAAATGAATTTCAGGCTGAACCAAAGATCGCAGTGTCAGAAAAATCCCTCCAAGTGTCTTGAGGCTTCTGCCAACTGGGAAGTTATGGGAAAGGTGCTGGCTGGGCAGGAGCTGCCCCTTCCAGTGGGGAGGTCTGGTTCACTGGGAATGTATTTGCAGCTGAGCTTTACAGCTGAACCTCCTCATTACTCCTAAGTTAAACAGCTTTATGCTCAGGCTCCTTTCTGAGATCCAGACGTGGTTAGATTCTAGAAGGAAGCTACAAGCTTGTGCTGGAATATGGCAAAAACGCAAGGCTTTTAGGCATTGGCTGTGACTTGAAGGCATTTCTGTATCTGGGGTGAGTCTGAGCCTGTGGCTGCATGGGAAGAAATCGCTGGGAGTTAGGGCTGGTGTCCCAACAGGTGGGTGTGTGGAGCGCGTCTGCTCTTTGGGGAGAAGTGAAGATCCGTGGAAAGTGGGAGGGGAACTGTTTCTAACAGCTGGTGAGAAGATTCTTATACAGAGCACAGCCTCATAACCGTTAGTGGGAAGGGACGAAATAGCTTTCATACGGGGTAGTAAGTCCTATCCCCCACATCCTTTCTTGTGACCAGTTCTCATCGTGTCCCCTGGCTTCTGCTGCTAGGGCAGCACAGGAGCCACGTCCAGGTACGGACGGGCCCCAGGCAAGTTACTTCTGCAGCATGAGCTGCCTTGCTTTGTATTTAGCTCCATCCACACCTTCCCTTCAGAGAAGCCGTTGCCCTCTATGCTTAATGGGGAATCAGGGAGCTGTGTCTGAGATTTTCTCAAAACTGGCTGGATATCTTTGTTTTAGCATAGAGATAAAATACCTAAGTATCACCCCCGCAGAACAGCTCTCTTGCTTGTCATCCAGATTGCTGCAGCCTCGGGCATCCTCTGTGAACATAGATTCCTTATTTGCAAAATGCATTCTGGTCCATTTCCTTTCCTCAAAGATTGTGTCCTTGCTAACACCCGCAGCTTTGCAATGCCAGACTCATGCTCACAAATATCCACCTATTAATGCTTTTTGAACTAAACCCTCTTTTGGCCTCATTATCCATGACTGCAGTTTCCACCAAGAACTCCATCTGAGGTCATTCACAGGGCATTCTTCATGTTAACTGCTCTGTGTTTACTTCCAGTGACAGTAACCCCCGTGAGTGTTGCTGCCTCAAAACTATAACCAACTGTCCCATTAGCAATGCTGATGAATGCGCCAAGAACAAAACAGAAACTTAAAAGTGGCTCTCTGCAAAGCAGAAATAGTGCCCAGAGCTGCCCAGGCAGAGCAGCAGCATTTTGTTTTGCGCTGCAGAGAATGAGGTACTGGGTTGCAATGAGTATTCTGCTTCATTTTGAATTCTCTGCTGGTGCATGGTATATGCTCAGAGCTGTATGTTATATCACTTTTACATCTTATTATAAAGTAGCTTTGAGGTACTGGACATGAAAGATACCATCTACAAATACATTAAAAAAAAAAAAATTACCAAGAGCTGAGGCAGATGTTTCAACTGTCCACTGCAGCACATGCACCCCTTGCTACTGGCAGTCCGAGCTGTCCTTTTGGCCTCTTCGGATTCCTGCAGAACAAACTGGTGGCCTTTTTCATCTCTACCGATTGTGTTTCCCACTAGTAAACCCCCAAGGGCACAGAGCCTGCTCTCATATGTACGCAAGAGGGTGAAGTTTGCTGCTAACTGCATTATTCTTTGGAAGGCTCACTTGAGCAAGAGTGGGCTGGCTGCAGAAAGCTGTGTCGATAGCCTGCAGCTACTTCGGCAGAGTTATTTCTGTTTAAAGAGCAGGGGGAATCAAACCTGCAGTTGGTGAATTTAGCAATTCTTTATGCAGGTATATCTTTCTAACCTAATCAATTTTCACACTTAATTCTCTTCTGTGCTGTATGCTGTGGTAGAGATTATGCTTTTAGGCACTGACCTGGAAAGGGACAGAGCGAGTGAGCGCAGTGGTTAGTGATGATAATTTGGGGGTGACTGGCATGCTCTGAGTTACTTTTCTAAAGCTTATTAACTCTTGGATGGCATGTATTGGTCTGTGTCACTGTACAAATAAACTTCCTGCAGCTGCTGTATGGAGCACCAGAGAGCAAGTATTCCCTTTGACATTGCCACTGCCCATACTGGTATTTGTCATCCCTCCTCTGTCTCCTCTCCGAGGAACAGCCCAGGGAGCTGAGAGTGCTTGAGGACAGTGGGGACCGAGGGAGGTGAGGCTGGAGTGGCTCTCACCAGCCTCCCTTGCAAAACGGCGCCAGTAGCTCAGAGCAGGTGGGACCAAAAGGTTTTGCATGGCAAATGCTGAAAAACATCCAGCACAGCTCTGAGCCCCGCTTCATGCCATTCCCATTGCTGTTTGCGTGTGTCACTGGTTAGGAGCCAGAAAGCTCTTCGGGGAGCACTTTCTACCTGGCGATTTTGGTGCAAGATCTTTCTTTTTGGTGAGTTGTGGATACTTACAAAGTGAGTACAAAGTAAAGATATGCAAAAATGCCTTAAAAGAATTGTCTGGTTCAATCCAGTGTTTCTCCCCTTGTTTTGGAATCATTGGATATAAATTTATTGGAATTCGCTTCTGATAATCAAATTCTAGTCATCAGTTTGTCAATGTCAATAAAGGCGTTGTGATAAAATCAAATTCATTTCACTTGTCTGCAAACAGCCTATTGTTGAATGAGTCGCTTTAATATATTAATCAGACATATGAAGTAGCATTGTAACAAGGTTAAAAGTGCACACCAATTTCCATTATAAATATATACTCAATCAAGCAGAACCTAATCTACTGCTGTAAGTCATTCTGTAATTCAATTGTACTAACCGCAGTACATGTAAAAACAAGATGTGTTACAACAAAGTCTAAGAAAAAGCCCTGAAGATATAAACATCTTTATAGAAAATAACGATTTACATTTTCAATAAGGCTGATTTGTCTTTGGGAAGAATGTAATTCCTTTATCGTGAGCAAAAATCTAATAGGAGTCTTTTTACCTTGTCTGCCATGTTTTGGGTAAATTATCTTGGTGCTGACCTTTAATTGGGTAAGCGTAGAACAGGCTGCCAGGAAAGGGAAGAAAAAAAAGAAAAAGAAAAATTAATATGGATCTAATAGCTTCAAAACTAAGAAAAATCAAAAGAATAAAAAACTTCAGAAATGCAGAGCCTTCCTCAGCCTTTTGTTGGCCTTGAATGGATTAATTTTACCAGCAGCTAATCTCTGCTGCGCTGAGAAATTTTTACCACTTTCCTTTATTAACAGTTATTGCGCTTCTATTTTAGGCTTTGCTCTGGGAGGTTGCAGCATTGCCGTGGGCAGAGCCCCACGCACCCCTCGCCAAGGAGGTGCTCCCGGGAAGGCTCCCGCTCATCCCTGCCTCTCTGGTGCGGAGGTGGCCGGATAACGCACCCTGGCGGTGCTCCGGGCATAGCTGGAAAACAAATGGTTGTTACTGGTCTGCTGAAGATATTAAGCAGCTTAAAAACCACTGAAATGATCCGATGAGCTTTGGTGCCTACGGCCGTGTTGTTTTAGCACAAACTGGTCTTGAGAATGAGAAAGAAGGCTGGAGAGGGCAGAAGGTGGTTGCCGGGGGTCCTTCCTATGGGAAGGTTAAAATAA
This sequence comes from Chauna torquata, assembly GCA_013399475.1. Classification (NCBI taxonomy): domain Eukaryota; kingdom Metazoa; phylum Chordata; class Aves; order Anseriformes; family Anhimidae; genus Chauna; species Chauna torquata. Next base: position 757,552 of record VXAL01001503.1, on the reverse strand, counting down.
GTAAGGTTATGGTCCTCTGTTACGGATGGGTGGACGGGGAGTACCGACAGGCGCTGAGTGCTCTGGGATTGGAAGGCTTTTCTGTTCAGCTCCACTGCCCCTTCCCAGCACGGGAAGGGAGGAGGGCGTTTTATAGCGAAAAATACTGTTCGCGGTGTAAAAACCGCTGGGATGGTTTCGGTACAAGAGTTTATTGAAGTATAAATCTAAAAAGCTGTGTATACCTGTGAGTGCAGATCTGCATGGATTACAAAACAGGCATTACTTTTTACCTGCTTGTTTTGATATCACCAGTTAAAGCAGAGTTAGCAGTAAGCCCTGCGTGCGCTGTTTTATGTAAATATTATGCTTGCTATTGGATTGCTGATAGAAAAAGAACTAATTAAGGAGATGGGGATATCATCAGTAGATTTTTCTTCCCTGAGATTTTATGAGCAGTAATTTGAAAAGAGCCATATTAAAGTCATTGAGGAACAAGTTAATGCTGCGTTTCCAAGAATATTACCCTTCTACCCAAAGATTATATTCAAGAATAAACAGTGTACAGTAGCTAATTGCTAGCTGACACATTGTAATGGCTTTATACTTCCAAAATTGAATCAGTCTGGTTAAAAAATAAAAGTCATGCAGTAACTTTTTAATTATTTAACAATGTATTTCTCAAAGAATAATTGAATCTCTGCTTGAGGCAATAGGGGGCAAGTTGGACCAGTGGATATTGACCACATTTGCAACCCAGATGACACGGCTGCTCTTGAATAACCTCTTACAGGCCCTGTCTCCAGGTTGCTGGCTTATGTTCCAGACTGATGGCAGGTAGCTATCTGTTTTTCCTCTCTAAATTAAGCTGCTAGAAATTTATTTATCTGATTGTTCCTTTCTGTAGTTCTGTAAGCAAAAAACGCAGTGTGATATTAAAATCCACAGAAATCTGCAAAAGAAACCAATTAACTCAGGAAAGGAAAATAGCAAATGAACCTCACTTGCCTTGAGCTCTCATTGTTCCCGTGTTTGCCCTGTGCTGTTTCTCAGTGCCGCGGCCCCCTCGGTGTTGGTGGCACTTTGCGTGGGGTGACCCCCGTGGGCGGCGGGGCTGCCCTAGGCTCTGGTTCCCAGCTGCTGGACTCGTGGGTGAGTTGCAGCCTTCTTGCTGCTGCCTCTGAGAGCCTGAGCTCACAGTGTGTGCTGAACTTGGTGCTCTCGAAGCACCAAGGGTTGTTTGTGTATACCAGTGCTGTGCAACAGGTAGAGATGCAGAAAGGAACTTTTAAAGTTCTTGGTAGAAACTGGTAATCCCTCAAATCAATTCTTTGCTTTGCTTCTCAGTCTGTTGAGTTGGAGTGGATAACTCTGCAACAGGAGGGTCTTCCTGGGACCTGCAGCAGCAATGGTGTGAGTATAACAGTATGCACAGTGCACAATTGTATAATCACATTGTATTTAGCATCTCTAACAGCAATGAGTTCCATTACCTTGAGTCCAGATTTTCTAGCAAGGTCGTTCTTTCGGTAGTGGCTTTGAAATCAGGTGGTTGGGTTGGGAACTTCAGCCTCCTCAGGGGCTCGCAACAGCAGCGCGGGGCTGGGAGCAGCTGTACCCCGTGTGAGCCGCTCGGTGTGTTGGGGCCTCGGAGCTTCAGATGAGCTGAAGCTGAGTTTCCAGTCTTTGGGCACTGTCGAGTTTTGCTCCTCAGTGTGGCTTTGGTTGGTCTGGCTCAGTCCTGCTGTTCTCTGGATTTTGCTTCCTCGTTTTCCCTTTGCTATGTTGTCATCTTTCAGGCAAGGCTGCCTTCTCTTTCCAAGAATAAAGCCGTGGCTTGGTTGTCTAAGAAACATCATATTGCATAGATCTAACTTTAAAAACATAGTGGGTACATTAGTATGCTATGAGGCCCAGTTCCAGGAAATGTCTCCACTTGGGAAAACTGCATAAGCGTGTGCTGAAAATTAAGCAAATGCTTTTTTTTTTTTTTTAAAACTTGATTAATCCTGGCAGTTGGCTGTGCTGGGGCACCAGCCGCCTGCCTGCAGTCTGCTGCCTGGGTCTGACCATACGAAATGAAATACCCAATTTTGTGTTAAATATGGAATTAACAAAACACTGGAGGGAAACACTGACTTCAAAAGTTGTTCTTTAATTGCATGTCATAGATTATAAACGCAGAAGGAACAACTGTGTTCATTTAGTCCAACTTCCTCTTTACCTATAAATAACAATAAACAGCCTGTTGCTTAAACACAAAGCAGCTTTCTCCGGTGGATTAAGTGCTGCATACGGGGGACACTAGAATGAAGAAACATCTTGTTTGCATTATTTTAGGCACATTTGAAAGGGCTTGACTCAAACTGAGGTCACGGCTCCTTTGAGCGAAAGGGCAACCATGTGGTGGGGGAGCTGGGTCAGCGCAGGGATGGGAGCCGCGGTGGGACGCCTCGGGTGCTGCGGCACACATATGCGTGGGGCACTGGACGTCGGGTCCTGCTGGGGATGGGGTGGCATGCTGTGACGGGAATGTTGTGGCAGTCCCCAGCTGACTTCAGCTGTTTGAGCCCTGATGCAGCAGGCGGGGGTACCAACGGGTCCTCCCCAGACCCTGTGTTCCTGCTGCGACACTGAGCCTCTGCAAAGCGTCTTGTGGCGCTCCACTCTGCGTGGAGGATGTGATGAAAAAAGAAGTGCACAGTTGTATTTCCTTCTTACAAATACCTCCTTAATGCTGCTGAGGTCTGCAGGAGTTTGGAGGCCGTGGTGATGGCCTTCAGCATAACCCGGTCAGGTAGCTGCAGGAGTCCCCCAGCATCTGCAGCGCGTTTGCAGCATGTGTTGGGCGTCACCACGGGCACTGGTGTGACAGGCGCTCTGTTATTCTAAGCATTAGTGTTTGTGTGCATTTTACACATTATAGTGCTGCATTATTTAAAGGTAATGCATTATTAAACGCTGTTCTCCTCGGCATGGAGATAGGTCACTTCCTGCGATTCCTGCTGCTCTGTGAGCATTGTTTAGGGTGCTGTCTCTTATGTAATCCTGGCAAGGTGATGTCTGAATAATGGATCATAATACAACAGAGTTGATTAATAACAGTGCTCCATTAATGAGGAATTTTAGAGAAACGTGTAGAAGACATCTATGTCATCATACTCAGTTTGTTCCTGCTGAAGTGTGTGGAACCAGAACAATCATTACTTACTTAATAATGATGTGCTTCCTAAAATAAAGGGCTGTAAATTCATTTTTATGCCCATAATCATATTTTCTGCTGTGAGAAGAGTGAGGGAGCTGGGGAACTGTCTCTTTCACATCTTCCTGACAAAATGTATATAATGATTACAAGCATATAATAAGAATGTTTGTCCTAGCTAAATGTTTATTCACTTCTGTTAATCAGTATTCGTTTGAGAGTGTGCCACACAGTTTGTAGAAAGCAATGCAATCAGTTGAGTAGTGTGGCAGATTTAAATCAGTAATAAAAGCCCTGGGGAAATTAACAAGACAAAACATTAACCACAGACTAAACATTAACATATATTAGCATTTTTATTACACCTGTAGAAATGGTAAATGTGCTTGGTTACTACTATTAAAAAGTTTATGTTCTATCCCACCTCATCACAATGTATATTTTGTTTTAAGCCCTTTAGAATTTAATTAAGCTGATTTCTATAGCAGCATTTGAGTAATAGACTTCAGGTTCACTTTTATGGTGACTTTGAAGATAAAGAATGCATTTGTACCCTGTTTGTAATGCTAATGATACGTGTGACATTTAGCAGAGTGTGCAGTGAAAAAGAAATGGGGAAAGGGGAAGAAGCACCAACGCAGGCAACTGTGTTACTGTTTTCAGAGTTACTGGCCAAACTGGGTTCCTGTGTGGGATGAACGATGCTCAGGGGTTTGAAAGCACCAATTGGTTCCTCCGAAGGCAGCGCATTTTCTTGAGGTCTTTGATAGCCTGTTCTGTGAAGCTGCATACTGTAGCAAATCACTATTTCAGAGTCTGTATTCAAATCAATTATAATAGTTAATCGCTTTTCAGTTTAATGTGCGGCTTCTCCCAGAGGAAACTCAGAAATAGGTATAAAATGACATATATGAACTACAGAGAGCGAAGAAGACTGCAGGAGGAAATCTTTAAAAATGAGGCCATCTCCTCAGGGGGGAAAGAAGTGTCTTCCTGGAGAACGAATCTATAAGCAGAAGAGTTCACAGAGAAGACAAATGGAAACTCTATGTAAAGTTTAAGCAAAGGTTAAATACAGCAAACTGTCCTTTAGAGCAGAGTGGAGCTTGTGGTCTGAACAAGAAGCAACAGCAGCAGGTATCCAGCAATGTCTAAGGCACTCTTATCTTCCAAGGGAGAGTTGATTAGTGCTTTTATTTTATTTTAAAGCTTCCAGGAAATTACCTTTAGAATGCTCTTACTCTTAAAGGTGATGCTCTGATTGGCACTGGGGATCACACGTACTGCTTCCCAATTTTTCCCCAGATAGTTTTGCTTGCTGAGGTACGAAAGGCTTTCCCCTGCGCAGCTGCCCTGCGTCGTGGAGCGAGTGTGACGGTGGCCCCGGTGCTGCCATCCTGCTGGTGGGTTGCTCTCCATCAGCCGCACCGAGGCTGCAATGCTTCGTGCAGAACCTGGTGCTGTGGTCATAATTCTTTTTTTAATACAATTTAGTTGTAGCCCGCTGGTCCCAGTTTCCATTGGCGTGTGGACACCCACGTGAACCAGCGCTGTGCTTTGCACCCTCGCAATTGATGCGGATGAAGCAGCTGCGGTGCCGTATCTGGTCCCTCGGCTGCTCACAGTGCATCGTTTTCATGCAGCCACAAGCAGGTTCCCTGCAGTCCTCTGGCACCTCTTACTCTAAATTAATGGGGAAGCATTAAAATGGGCTGATAGTGCTGCTCCATTAGGGTTTTCCCTGTGCTCCTCTCAAATCAATGCTCCCTCCCAAGCAGAGCCATTACATGGCTCCCGGGGGCGTTCGGAGCCAGCTGCCTCCCGCCCCGCACGGAGACCGTCCCCAGTGGGGAGCTGCGGGGATGGGCTCCCCCGAAGCTGTGAGAAAGAGAGCGGGGTGGTCGGCGGGAGGCAAAGTGTCATGCTTGCTTGGAGGAGGCTAATGAAATCAAGAAATTAGCGAGTTTATTAATGAGCCAGGGCAGGGAAACTTAGCTTTGGCTGTTAGTGTCGGTGGCTTTGGGAGCTTGTAAAAGTTTAGGGAGTTGAGAGGGTTTTGCTTGCCTTGTGTGCCCTGGAAGCAAGATGCTGGAGTGGATCTGCCTGGAAAGCAGTGTACAGACTGCTATGCCCTTGCTCTGCTCCTCGCCTCCCTCCCTGCTGAGGGTTTTTGCTGTTCTTCCCACAGCAAGGAATGCCTGGGGAGCTGCAGCACCTCACTTTTTTCCCCCCATGGTCTGAGGCTTGTGTTGTCCCTTCTCGGACTGCCCTGCAGTGGTGACTTTCTGGACTCTTTAAAATGTGGAGCTTGCTTTAAAATAGTGGTAGTGATTAGAAAGAGCCTGGGGAACTGAGTCCATCTGTTTCTTAGCTTGCAGCTGGGACTCAGAAAAGTTTAAAGATGGAAACAGGATTTCTGAGATGTTTCGTAGGACCACTTGTGGCCCAGCAGACTTCAGCAGATGGTTTGTGAAAGTCTTTCCCCCCCCTCAAAAGCAGGCATGATTCTGCCCCTGCAAATGAGCAGGCAATCTGTTACTTCTGTGTTCTCTCACTTTGTTTAATGTTCAAATCCCAGACAGATTTTTGACTAAAAAATGACAATCATTTGGCCGTGACTTTACAAGATGGGCTGCAGGTTTTTTTTTTTTTCCTGGGGTTAATTGGTCCTTGAATAAATAACTGAGTAAAAACTTGCATACTCTACTCAAACTTTCCAGCTTCTCCTAACCGTGAAGATTTCATCTGCCCCATTTCAGGGCCATGTTTGTGAGAAGGCTTGCATGGTTTGCAGCTCCATCCCTTGTAGGCTCCTGCAAAACCCCAGCACTGCGTGGGGCCAAGAGTCCGTGGCTGAGGTGCAGCTCTCAAGTGCGAGCTTCAGGCTCAGTTTTGCTCTGCCTGGGTACGGCTCTGGTGCTCGTCCTGTGCTGCAGCGAGGTCGCACAGCCCTGGTCCGCCCGGGTGCTTTGCTTTTTGAAGTGCTGTCTCAGATGGTGCCATTGTTCCCGCTGTCACTTGGGCCCTCCTCTCCCATTCAGCACGCTTCAGCATCCTCGAAAAAAAGCCTTGATCCTGGACTTGCTCTTCTCTGAGTTCAATAGGCTTCGCCAGCTGAAAGGCGGGCTTTCAAAAGGGAAGGGGGGGCTTTTCAGAGCTGGGGAAAAATCAAAGGGAATCATCACAAATGGCTGCTTAAAATAACTGACCTTTTCCTGCTTCTCTCCTCTGCTTTGCATTCCTGTGCAGAGCGTGGGTACAGTGATGGAGCTTTTGTTGTCACTTGTTTTATGCCCTCTGTCCCACAACGTCTGCGTATCCGTCATGTCCCTGTGGCGGCTTTGTGGCAGATTTCATCTCTGACCTCTCTGCGGGCTCCGTAAGGCTCAGAGGGCACCTTTTGGAGATGAGATGTGCAGGGCCCCGTGCGTCCTCCTGCTCTCCGGCCAGTCTGCCCATTGCAGGGGCGGTGGCACCAGCCAGCACAGACTGCAGGATGTGGCATCGCAAAGGACAAAACCTTTTATGCATCAGCTAAGGTTTGGAGGGAGGCTGGACTCTTCTATTGGTACCACTAATAAGTTTGGAAAAATGGATGTGCTTTCAGGCGTGCAAGCCCTTCCAAGGATGTCTTGTCTCTTGTTTCTCCAGGCTCCTTTTTCCTAGCAGCGTGCAGCTGGGTTTAACTCATGCTGTTTCTGGATGTGGTCCCTCAGCTGTGCGGAGGCCCAGCAGCTCCATCCCACTTGGCCAGCCCGTTCCCCTGCAGCGCATCCTTGCCTTGTGCCACTCCACTGAGCGAGCTCCCCTCCTGCCAAAAACCCAAAAGGCAAAGAAAACAGCCCAAAATGTTGTGTCCGTCCTCCCTGTGTTTTTTAAGCCTGCCCCGTGATTTGGGGAGGGTGGCAGGGCTGATGTATTCTTCTGCAGGACTTGGGTTTGGCAAGGCAGAGAGGAAACGCAGCCAAGGGTGAGCAGCGGAACAAAAAAATGCTGCAGAAACTGCTCCTGCAGCCGCAGGAGGAGCTGCTTGGGGAGGGAACCGCAGGTGCAGAGGGGACCAGTGGCAGTGCCTTTTCCCACCAAACCAGAAACTGCAGTGCCTGGCTCCCTGCGCTCCTGCGTGGTTTCTCTCTTACTCTTCATTGTACAGCAGCCTGAGCAAACAAACTGTGCTGCTCTTGATAATGAAACAGGTGATATTACTAATTTGTTTGCCCAACCAAATGCAGGATGTAATAGAACAGAATTAATCTCTTCTCCTTACACATCAGATGCCTGTAGCTTTGGGCAGTGGGTGTGCTGTTAGCTCCGGTGTGTTGCTAACTGGTAGTTTAGCTGGCCGCCTTGGTGCGGTGCAGCGTGAAGATAAATGAGGTGCTGCTACGAGCAGATGTTTTGTAGGTATGTGGTTGGTCCCAAGCCTGGATGTGGGTGGTGGGATGAGGCTCAAGGAAAAGTGCGTTTGGTGTTGACTGTGGTGCCTTTGTGGTCCCTGAGCCCTCTTCACAGCAAAGCGTGCCTGATTCCTGCAGAAGTAGCCTGGAGTCGTTCCAAAGGAGAGTTTCTCAGCGCCTGGCGGTGCCGTGGTGGGACAGTTGTCCCTCGCTGGTCTCCTGGAGAAGGAGATGGGCGCGCAAATCCATCTGCAGCGGGGATTGCAGCGGTGGCTGCCGCGCAGCTGGCACTGAGTCACGGGGCAGCGGCCACGTGGGAGAGCTTGGATGAAGCATTTTGGATTCTTGCCACTGCAGCCACTTACAGAATCATATGTATGCTAATGAGCTAATTTGTGTCATTAACAGAGACCTGTTAATCAAGACCTCCCATGGCATGACTGGGCTAAAGCCACAATGCTTGCTGTATTTTAGGCCATGATTTTTTTTTTTCAATTAGCAGTGATATGCATGATGCTTTTCCCCAGGTACCTGCAGCACAGGCTCTGCAGATGCTGAGCTGCCTCCAGCTGCAGAATGGGGGGCTCAGGATTTGCATTTGGAGGGGAAGTGTCTCCTAAAAGTCTAGCTAGAGACCTGAAGCACCCTGAGGTGCAGTGGATTTTTGGATGGAAGTAGTGGGGAACACCTTGAACCCCCTCCTGCCAGCATGAATTTAACCCGACACATGGGAGCTCTGCCGGTCATGCCTGCGGCTCTGGGGTTTTGACAGCCAAGGGGACCCCATGGTGCCCAAAAATCTTGCCTGGCTTTTCCTGCCTTCCCTCCCACAGAAGGGGTCTTTGTACAAGAGCTGGGTTGCATCCTTATGGCAACAGTTTGCTTTCAGACACTGGTGTGTGCACAGGAGGGAGCAGGCTGAGCATCGTCCTGGTCTGCAAACCAGGGCTCAGCAGCGCGAGGGTGCTCAGCCTGTGCCTTGGTGCGTGCGTCCCTGCTGAGGCTGCGGCGCGGGGCTGTCCCCAGGCACCCCCTCCCTGTTGGGACGAGTGCCTTCACCTTCCAAGGCGAGATGCGTGATGTCTTTAAAAAGCCTCCAAATCAGAAACAAGTGGGTCCATGCTTGCAGGGAGAACAAGTGTATTGTTGTGTTCTCTGCTAATTATTTCACTTTAAAATTTGGCCCTGTAACTACTACCTTGGGACATGGTGACTGAAGTGAGAAGTAACTTAGGGTCCTAAATCCATTTCAAGAGCGATTTGGGCAGTTTGGGGTTGGGGGAGGGGGGCAGTGGCATACAGGTTCCTAACTCTCCTGGGCAGGCCAGGCCTGACGTGTATTTTTATAGCATGCATTTTTAAAGAGTTCCCGTGTAGGCGGCAGTGTGCATCTGAGCTATCTTCCTGCAGTGTTTCTGGCCCTGAAATTTCCTCACGCTGCTGTGTTTGTGTTTTCCAGATTAGCCGGTTATGTGGCCACGCTCAGCAGAGGCAGTATCGATCAGCTAATTACCCTGAAGACCTCTTTATTGACAAGAAAGTCCTGAAGGTGACTCACATAGAGCAAGAAGAAACTCTGTCAAGCAGGAGGAGGTGAGAGTGCTCAAGCTGAGCATGGTGCCCATGTGATGGGGTGCAGGAGCGGTTGCCCTGTGGGATGGCCCCATGGAGGGAGATGGAGAAGCTCCTTTTTTCCCTTACTGATAAACCTGCAGTTGGTTTTTACTCTGAACATCAGAGCTGCTCTGGGACTGGCTCTGAAGTGTGGCGAGGTGTCTACACCTGTTTTCTCACTTTGTGCATCTTACACTGATGTTATTTTTTAACCTATAAAACTGCTCCCTGCTTTTCATCTTTGTTTTGCTTACGTGCAATGCACCAGGCACCCAGGTTCGTACACAAGATGCCATGTCTGGGTTTCTTGGGCATTGCTATAAGTGCCAAATATACTCACAGGTATAGCTGTAGGTAGAAATGGTAGCCCTAGACTAAAACATTGCATGAAACAGTGTGTAGGCTAGGGGGCTTATTTCACTTTATTTCTGTGCAGTCTTAAACAGTAGTTCAGGAATGTTAACAACCTTTTGCTGAATATTTTCAAAGTGAAGCAGGTATCTCCGCTCCTGGCACTGCAGCCTGTGCTTCCTTCCTGCAAGGCTGCGCTCTGTAAATAGAAGCTGTAATTCAGTGTGCTCATGCTGGTGTGTCAAGGAGAAGCATCCCCCTGTGCCTGCCCGTGGATCTGAAAGTGCACTGGCAAGTGTCCCGTGCCTTTACTGCTATCTTGAATACAAGAAAAATCTCTGCTGAAGAAGGCAAATTCAGCCCTTTTTGGAACTGGGGATGGACTAACTTGGATAGATTTCCCTTTACAGAGCAACAGGGCCGCATTCCTGATACGGTTCCCATGAGATAGCACCAGGGCTTGCATTCCTCCCTTGTCTCGACATGTCGGAGGGTTACGCAGCCCAGGCGCTGCTGGGGATGTCGTTTGAGGACTGTGCAGTCTAATGAAATCTGCTGCAACAAATTACATGAGCTCATACCTGCAGATATGGAAGACTTTCTCCTTTTTCCTCTCTGCCCTCCTTGAGAGAGCCCTGCTGGGAGCTCTGGTCAGCAGGAAGGTTTTCTTCCATCCGTTCTCCCTGATGCTGCTGGGTTCTGCAGGATGGGGAGCAAGGCTGTGCTGGGGAGGTGAGGAACTGGGTGCGACGTGCAGTGTAAGACCTGTCCTGCTCAGGGCTTGGCGGAACTGAAGGCCCAGGTCTTGCTTCATTTTGCTTGGCAAGAGGTTGGACCTCTCTCCACACAGTAAGCACGGTGCAATATGTGACTGTAGGAGGTGCTTGTCCAAAGCACCCCTTAGATGTGTGCAGGGAGGTTGTAGGCTGAGCTAGCAACCCGTTGGAGAGGCTTTGGACTCTGCAGCCAAATGCTTGTTTATTGGCGGGTTGGTGCTTGCTGGCTGTGCTGTCGTGGGCCAGGGGAGGACTCGGGTTGCCTCTGTCCGCTGCTGGCTCTGCCTGCACGGCCGCATCAGTCTAATTGGGGCAGGAACACGTCTGGTTAGCAGAAACCCAGCACTAGTGTGCAGGCTGCCTTCCCTGGCTCAGGGGCGGCTTTCCCTTGTTTTGTCTGCCCCCAGCTGGCAGCTGGGAGCTCGATCTGGAGAGGAGACCCAGAGTGTCTGGGAACCCCAGCAAATCCCTGCTCGAGGAAACAGGAGAGGGATGGAGGGAGCCTGGCACCCTCCGCACCCCAACCTGCAGCCACCCCTCGAGAGCAGCTCTCTGCTTCTTCCAAACTCGCTCTGCCTGGCTGCCTGTCGCTGCTGGGCAGCACCATGGAGCATGAGAGTCTCCCCACAGAGGGGACACCCCCAGGAGTGCTTCCAGCCAAGGTGCTGATCCATCCTCACCGCTCCCAGAGAGGAAGGATGCTGAGAAATAACCCATTGCCGAGGGGAAAACGTACTGAGCTGTAGCCGAGAGACTGTGAGGCCAAGTCTTAATTCTTCCAGTCCATGCTATTCATATTTTTGTGCTCTTTGCAACATTTGTCTAACTAAATCCACTGGTGTTTCCCAGTAACATCTACTGAGTGCCCCCAGGTGACCCCTTCCTTTGCAAGGGGGCAGACCTGGGCTGGGAGGAGCGGTGCATCCCACGCCCGCAGCCCCTGCCCTGTTTCTGGCTGCTGTTGGAGCCCCAGGGTCAGCCCGTGTCCTGGCGCTTCTGGACCACTGCTGAAGGGGACCTGCCTGGTACAAGGGTCCCTGGTGCTGGGAAGGGAGGGAACAGGGGTACAGCCAGATTTGCAAGTTTGTAAGCTCCTGCCTGCCCTTCCTGGGGCAGAGCTGTGTTCCTAAACGTAACCTGCCCCTTCGAATGCAGACTGATTCCGTAGCCAGCCTGGCGTACGCCTCTAAATCACGCATCTTTGCGAGTGCAGCGTGAAACTCAGCATTACCCATCTGTACAGGTCTGTGCTGAGCGTCTGCTCTGATCTGCCACCACAATCTTTTCTTCTTTTGACTGAGAACTGCTTTTTTTTCCCCTTTCTTCCAGGGAACTCATTATGAAGCTGAAGTCTCACAGCAATTTTTACAGCAGCTTGCCAGAGTACATCTGCAACCACAGCTCTGCCGTTCAGAATGACACTCTTTGCTGGAACGGACAAGAAGTTGTGGAGAGGTGAACCATGTCATCTTTCCCCTCCCTTTCCCCAACACTGCTCATCTTCTGTTAACCAGGCGCAGGAGTGGTCTCTGGCCAGGACACTGCTCATTCCCTTAAAAAACCTTTTACAGAACTGGCATCCACCTGTGCTGCAGCTCAGGTCGATGTCCAAAGTCCATGTGAAGGGGAGAAGTGGTTGTATGCCGCCCTCCACTGAGCTTTCTGTGCTCTGCTGTGAAAACCCTGTGGCCACAGCCAGGTTTTTGTTGCAGTGGGTTGGTAGCAGTGAGCTGGAGAAAGGGGAGAAGCAGCAGCTCAGCACAGCTGTGCTCCCTGGGGGGGCACACCTGGGTGCTAGGGTGGCTCCTCCGGGGCAGTGGTGGGTACGCGGAGAGGCATGTGCAGAGGGTTCTGCGAGTGTCCTGGTAGTAACAGTAAGGTTAATGAAGGAATGTTAAAGAGTGTGGAAATAGAACTTGGAAATGTTTTTTATAATTATACATAAATCTCCTCTAATAACCCTACTTTGCGAAGCATCCTTTGCTATTAAGTAGTTTGCATAAGGGAAGAAATAGAAATAAAATCAGGAAGTTGTGAAATGTTGAGATATTAATTATGACTTCTTGATCAGTAACCTCGGGTGGTAATTAGCACGCACTTGCAATACTGACCTGAAACACTGAAAGGACAAAAATAGCGTCAAAATGTATTTTGAAAGAAATTAGTCAAGCATCTAAGATCACACACTTTAATAAAATGTACCTACTTTGCCTAAGGAAAAATATGTCCTCTATCTGTACCTATTTCTGGAAAATCTTGATCTTCTTTGCCTAAGGGAAGTGCAATTGGAGGAAAAAGGTTTCAACATTGTCTCACTTGTTAATTTAAAAAAAAAAAAATCTTAAAACAGAGTCACAAACACTGTGGCTTTGCAGGGAAGGACCTAGGGTGAGGTTTTTGCATATGGCAGTTCACTGGGGCCATGGCCCGTGGCCCTGCTCCAGGTCCTGCTGAAGTCACTGTGGGGTGAAGTGGCAGCAGTGGAAAGGTGGTGAGTTCACATCCTCCCACAAATGTAAGCTCAGCATTATTTTCAGGTTAAAAATGGTTTTAGATGATAGCCCTTTTCAGCTTTTTGCTGAGAATACCAGTAGACTGTCAAAGGCAGAGGTGTCATGCTAGGTCCCACACCACCAAGCTGTAGTGTTTGTGGCATGATACGGCAGGTCATGTAGGTGCCGCAGCATGCAGACAGGGCAAGGCAAGGAGAAGATAAAACGTACATTTGTGAAGCAGGCATCATGTTTTCACCCCTCAGCTGCCTGGCTATTATATCAGGGATGAAATACTCTGCTCTGCTTGAAGACACTGCCTTTCTACTCCTCTCCTCCTTCCCCCTACTCCCATCTATCATGCTGATGTCACCACCTCTGCCAGCTCCTATGAAATATTAGTTACAGGTCTCTTGCAGGCAGACAGTGGAGTTTTTTTGCTGTGAGATGAGTGTGAAAACCCCTATCCCCTTGCAGCTTCCTCGAGGGAGCGCAGCTGCACTGGACAGGAAAACTCTTGCTGGCTGGGCACAAAAGTGGTGAGGATGGCAGCTTGCATGGAGGAAGAGATTTGAACACCCCTGCAGAGGCAGGTTGTTTGGTAGGGAGGGCAGATGGATGCACAAAATGGAAATAGCTGTTGCCCCTCAAATTCTTACGCTTCCTTCCCACCTTGTATTTTTAGCATCTGCAGCTGTAATGCTTCCCAGGGTGACCCTCTCTCCTCCGTAAGCTAGTAGAGTCTGTCGTGTGGTGGTGTTTCTGCTGATGAAACTACAAGGTAAAACTCAGCTAAGTAAAGCTGAACTAAGGTTCTGTTTGCAAAATGTGCTTCAAATGAAATGTAGTTAAAATCAGCTCTAAAGTCAGTTGTGCTGCTTCATGTGGAGCTGAAATGGTCAAAACTGAGTGCTTCAGGTGTTTGGACTTCCCAGCATGGTATCTCTTTCAGAGAGTCTGAGAGAATTCCTGAAAATCAGGTGCATTCAAAGTAACTGTTTGAGTACCCCAAACCACCAGTTTCTTTATTCAGCCTTTTCTCCAAGAGGGAGTAAAGCAACTGTTCACTATGTAGGAGCTCTTTCGCAAACTGCTCTGAGAATGCCTGTTATGTGCTTGAGTTTCTGGCGTAGCTACAGCAGTCCTCCTCCTGGACTGGTGTGCACTTGTCAGTTACCATTCAAACTCCAGCTTGCTGTTTTTTACAAGAAACTTGGTCTCCCTCATATTAATTTCAGGATGCGGACATGGTAGTTTGTCCTGTACATGTTACTGCTGAAGGGTCGTGTTACAGAGAAGGGTCTGATTTCCTAGGTTTTGTGTATGTAGAACATACTCTATATCTTCATGTTTCCCTGTGGCTTTATTGGATACTGGCTTTGGAGGATGCTGACAGGAGGGGAGACGCTCATTCCTTCTGCTTAACCTGCTGCGCGTGGTTGCTGTAGCTCCGGGCGGGACTGAGTTACTCACATGTGGGCACTGTGTGCATCCCGTGACCCCTTCACGTATCTGGGACATCCGCAGGGAGATCTAAGACCACCCATACCCCTGCAGGGGGGCAGCTGGGGCCCAGGGGAGACACCTTGTGATTTCCATGGCAATACAAGGTGCTCAGCATAGGGATGCTGCCGAAGCTGCTTTCTGGGGAGAGGGATGGGTGGGTGGGTGCCGTGTTTCCAAGTCTGATGCCATGCAGACAATGGACAAAACTGCTTGGGCATTGCTGTGTCGGTGAGCTCGGCGTGAGCACCCGCATGGACCCTTCTGGTCTTTGGTGGTGTTGCTGTAGGGCTTATGGCCATTTACCTTTCATGTCCTTAATGCAGTACCTGAGTGTTAATGAAGGTAGAGAGAAGCCCTACTGGTTCATCCATTTCCTGGCCTCTGTCACAGCAAAATTTACTGGTTATTCTAACCCTATTCCTATAACACGTTAAATCAAGCCTGGAACAGCAGCTTCTTAGCCCCTTGCCGATGCATTCAAGTACTAGATAGTACTGACAATGTGCATCCTGCTATTTGACGTAAATAGTCCCTTCTGCACCCTGAGCAGCTACTCCTGTGTTTTTTCTGAATTAGTGTTTACTCTGTCAGGTTTATCCCAGTGCTTTGTTACCAGCAGAGAATGACCGTGTCCTGGACCGGACATGCTCAATGCCTTTCCACTGCATCTCATTTCCCATTTTGAGCCTTGAACCATTCTCAGTTTCCTCCTTGCCCTTAACTCCCTCTGCCCCGACTGAATGCAGCACTTGCGTTTGGGACTCCGAGGTGATGCAGCCAGCTGGGGTGTTTTGTCGTGCCTTTCTCCTGATACAGCGAACTGTGAGCAAGGTCTGACTGTACGTGGGCTATGTCCTTGTTTCATCCCTGGCCCTGAGGAGTCCCACTGGCGGAGCAGGTTATGCATGCAGCAGGTGAACTCCCTGGATAGTGCAGCCCCTGTAACCCCCATGAAGTTGAGAGCTCTGAGGACCTGCTTGACAGAGGGCTTTCCACAGTGTGGCTTGCAGTAGGGGTGATGTGCAGTGTGTTCTGCTGATGAGTCAGCATCGCTCACCCTGCTTTGTGTATTTTAGTTTTTTTTTTTTTAATTCATCCCATGTTTTCTTTTATGGTGTCTTACTTTGTGGTCCTTTGTCCATCTCATTTACTTCTCCTGGTTGGACCGTTTAATAGCAAGAATTTATCCTCCTTCCTGAGGCTCGATCTGTAGGCTGGTAGCTTGATAACCTTCTCTTTTCTGGGTTGAAGACGTGGTGCCTTGACCTGTCAGAAATAATACCTTGCAAATGGTGGCAACTGTGCAAGGACAACAGATTTCTATGGTCACGCACTGAGCAGTACCTGTGTGTTTTGCTGTGCTGTTGCTGTGTGGTTGAAGAACATAAAGCAAAGTAGGAGGGAAAAAGAAAAGGCATCAAATTGCTGCTTTTCAAACCTTTCAAAGTGTGCAAAAACATACTGTGCTTTTATGGGAAGCCACAAAAGTTCACAGCAAAAGTTGCACATGGCACGCTCCACTGCTTGTGAAAAACTTGTGAGGGGTTGCAGTGCTTGGGTGTTCAAGGTAGCTGGGGACCAGCCCTGCTGAATCTTCCTCTATCCCCCTGCATCCCAGTGCACATCTCTGCAGTTTTTCTGGGCTCAATTAATTGACAGGTACTTCTCTGAGGCAGCAGAGGGCTGGATGTGTAGACAGGATGGGTGTGCAATAGCTTAAACGTGCCTAAATGAGAGTTGTTGTCATGCCCTTCCTTGCCTCAGTTTGTCATCTTGCCCCATCCTCCTGCCTGCCCTCCAGCTGGTGAGTTGGATTTTGCTGAACTGGAGCCAAACTGATCCTACAAAGCAGAACTTCTGCTGGATCCTGGCTCTGCCTGCTCATGTGAGGGTTGCCAGCTGCAAAGGGAGATGGGAGTGCGAGCTGGGGCTGTGCCATACTGGGGCTTGAGCCCTTCTAGCGTGGGGCTGCTGGGTTTTATGCAATACAAATCTGGTATGTTCAGTAGCCAGGAGGCTGTGTGTCAGCATGTGTCAGGCAGCTGTGCGGATGGGAAACGGGCAGAAGAAGGAATATGTTGTCCAGCTTCCCTTATGCCTTTCTCCATCCAATGCAGAGGAAAACTAGAGGGTGATTCCTATTGCAGAAGTCCTGGCTGAATAATTAGCTCATGTAAAGACTTCAGCTTAAGTCAAGTGGGTGTTGAGATATTGAACT
Organism: Chauna torquata; assembly: GCA_013399475.1. NCBI lineage: Eukaryota > Metazoa > Chordata > Aves > Anseriformes > Anhimidae > Chauna > Chauna torquata. Next base: position 741,017 of record VXAL01001503.1, on the reverse strand, counting down.
CATCTCAGTTTGTATGGGAGTTAGGCATCTGAATCTCAGAGGTGATTTGAGCCTTATATATAGCATCAGGCTTTTGCAGCATTTAATACTAAAAGCCTATTAAAATCTAGATTCTCAGAGTTTAATAATCTGCTTACAGTAGTATATTCCTTTCAGGCTGTTATAAATAGAACGACAGCAACATTTGCCTGCTGCAAAACTTGTAAGTACATTAAGTATTACTGTTAGATATTGCCATTTCCAAATTGCTCAAGACAAACTTGTACATTAATCTAAATCATCCACATAACTCTTGTTCTCTTTATACCAACTCCAAATTAATATATTTTTAGCACCTTGCCAGATTCTCTTCTTCAAGCTAGAAGTCTCAGATTTCCCTGTTTTTGCCAACATACTGTGGTTTGTTTTAATCATACAAATCATAAACAATGAAAGCACAATTGGAAGCAAGGGAGAAAAATGAGATTCTGTAATTGGAACAAAGGAAATTCCATGCCAGCAATAACCCTTTAGCTCATGAAGGGTTTGGTTATTTCTGGCAGTGCTGCAGAATATCTGATACAATGGAGTCCCCAAAGAGGGAGGCTGTATAACTTTTCAAGCACATAAAACACAGCTTTGTAGCAAATGTAAGCTATAATGAAAGGATAGTAGGCAAATGCCGTGGGTTATTGAGTGGCCATAATTGTTTCCAGAGTATTTCAGAAATGAAGATCATGAATCTTCCTATATTAAGCCTGCTGCTTGGTCTCAGGTTTAACCAATTCTTCCAAAATCTATTTGTCTTGAACTTTACTGAACTGATGTAAGAATGCAGGGAGACTTCAGGCTGTCCTTTCAAGCTTTAAACTCCCATTGTTTTCCTATGAATATTACAGTATTTGCTATTCTTACCTGAGACTTCATGTTTAATAAAAACTAACACCTGCAGTGTGCTTACTGGCTGTAGTGCATTATATGGGATGGCTTGGAAGAGGCAGCATTTCCCTTTGGCAGGGAACTAATGCAGCAGGATCTTGGAGGGCTCTCACAGTAGTGAGACCAGGCTGCGAAGAAGCTGATATGTAGAAATCCTGCAGAAAATTTCTCTCTGTTCTTATTTAGGTCTGAATGCTCCCCACTGAGAGCATTGTATAATCATGGTTGCTTCTGAAGGAACTTTCTCAGAGCCGCTGGTGGTGTAAATTGACTGTGGCATTATGAACTCTGCAACGACTGCAAGCACTGACTGTAGCACATTGCAAGCTGGGAAGGCAACCGAGAGCCATGCACCCCACCTCTCTCCTGCCGCCTGCACCCCCATACAGCCGATGTCTGCATTTGGTTAAGGGATGTTGGTTGGTACCACGCACCCTGTGTGAAAAGGAACAGCTGGGGTAGACCTGTTTCCTCTTCAGAGAGGAAGCCATCAGGGAATAAAGTTATCACCTCTTCTTGGAGGCTTGTGGACTCATCCAGGGCTTATTCCCTGGTCATTGGGCATGATGTGTGGGTTGGAAGCAGCATTTTGGCTCCTGCCTCTCGCATTGCTGATGTGACACAACGGTTGCCATGCTAAACCAAAAGGCAGCTGGACGGGGAGAGTGAAATGTTGGCATCAGCACTGCACCCACCTATATTAACTCATCATAGCCAGCTGGAGATAAGACTTGCATTCCTGCCTGGGGTGTGGAGGGGATGTTTTTCTTTTTTTTCTCTCCTTTCCTGTCTTCTTGCCTCCTATGTGCTAAGGACCCAGTGTTGCCAACCTGCATGGTCGTATTCTGCAATGCTGAAGTCTCCTGGTCTCAAAAGAGACAGGATTTGGCCAGTTGAGTCCAAACAAGCTCCAGTCCATCCCAGTTCAAAGTCCCTCCTTTTTCCTCTGAAGGGAAGGTTGTTAACATCTTTAATGCTATCTAAATGACTGTGAAAGGGGAGCTGGGGAGTGAAGTGTAGAAATCTTTGCAGCCAAAAGGTATGGAGTGGGGGGATGGGGGGTAAGATGTATTGTTCAAATGAAAGCCTTATTTAATGTTTTACATTTCAAAGGCTTTAATGATTAAAAAAAAAAAATCTTCAAAAAGTGTGCACCTCTCCAGGACTAAGCAGACCGGTGGCTGTATGATCAGGACTTCATTTTTAAACATCTAAGAGGGTGTGCTCACAACAGTGTATTAATAGCTGTGAATCTCTGGCCTCACCCCCTCAAAGCTGAAAGTAGTAAGCCATGTCTTAAAATGCAGAGCAGCTTTGGGGGACTGCAGGTGCTGGAAATACTGCTCTCAAGGTCAGTCATGAAGTCCTGTGAAATGAAACTTCTTCCCTTGTATTCTAGCCCCATTTTATGCTGTGCTGTGTTTGTCCCCCATCTGTTCCTGCAAATAAGTATGATTCAGTGAACAGAGGTAGTAGAGGAAGAGTCTGCAAAGGATAGCATGCTTTTTAAATTGTGCAGCTGCATTTGAATGAATACTTTGCAACTGGGAGGCAAGCATAAACTGATTGTTACTTGAATGAAAAACTTACTTTCCTTTTTCTAAAAGGTGTAATTCTTTGTTTGACTTAAAGGACTACTTTCTCTAAATCATGTGCCAGGCATTGCAGTAACTCATCTCCAAGCCTAGCATGGCCAAGTAGGACAAACACATATTTTACATTTATTGCCATATATTTAAATAGCATTTGTCATCTTGTCTTCCTTGCTCTGAAATGAAAGCCTGGAAAGAGCTGCATTTGGACTGGAATGACCAAACATTCACTAGAGAAGTTTGTGGATGGTAGAGAGGAAAGGAAAAGAAAATCCCTTAATGTCACTTCATACTTTGGCATTTACAGCTGGTGCATGAGAAGGAGCATGAAGGATCTTATAGCTGTGCTATCCCCACAGAAAACCTCAGATCATCAGTGTTTTCATCAGGTGGTTGTCTTTTAAATTGTATTTAGTGAGGGCTACATGACATTTGTCTATGGAGAATACCGTGACCCCAGCAAGAGCCCATAGCCAGGGAACCCAGGCAAGGAAATGCTGCTGACTGACATTGAGGCACATCAAAGAGGAAAGTATATGGGGCTTTGTTTATGAAGTGGAAGCCAGACCATGCTTGTATTGCAACACTGATATCCCTTCAGTGCAGGGACCCCCAGGCCCATGGGGTGGACTTGAACCATTGTGCGTGTTTGCTGTTTAGCACCGATGTCACCATGGTAGAGGTGTATGATGGGTTTGGTGGGCAGAGGGGGCTGTTCTATTGGCATATGTTGAAAGTGGCTCAACGTGGCTCAGACCACTTCTTTCCTGAGCTGTGGCTGGGCAACATGGGAGGAAGGTGACACTGTTGCTTTGCAAGAACCCGTGAGCCCACCTGCCCTGCAGCGACTTGGTGGAACGCAGGGGAGTGGCTTTTCCTGTATGCGGACTGTGCTGGGAGCCCCTGTTGTCCAGCTCTGTGGGGTCTCCAGAGGGGTGTCTCTGCCATGGTAAGGTCCTCAGAGGCCTGGCTGCTTGGCCCAGGCTGCAGGGAGGGGTGCCAGCTGCCTTTTCTAGCTTTTCTGGCATCTCAGGAATGTCCATCCCCTCACTGAAGCTACATTTCAAAGTTCTTAACCCTTGGTTTGGCTGCATCTCATGTGTCTGAATGTGTGTCAGCCCATGCCCCTCTCTGACAAGGGGGAGCTGATGTCCACCTCTCACCCAAGGTCTCGGCTCGGCAGCGTGTCCTGAAGCACCCGAGCCATGTAGGAGCTTGTCCCCGGCTCTTCGGTTGTAGCATGTCCCCATGCATCTGCTGCTTTGTGGTGCAGCTTGCAGGGCCCACCACCTTGCTGCTTCAAATGATGTGCAGTGATGTAAACGGTTCATTTTGGGCCTGTTATGCACCCCTGTACCTGACCAGGTGAGAAGCAGCCAGCAGTGGCACTCTGCTTCCCCAGACTGACTGTTTTAGGTAGAGTTCCTTCTGCAAACACTTTGAGGCTTGCTTCCTTCTCCCACAGACTTGTCCTCTGGGTAGTGAGATTTGATGTCCTCATGAGTCTGAAGATGCACAAGGGTCTCTGCCTTCTCGAGAACAATTTGTGTCTTTAGGTGTGTTACCTCGACCTGCCGTAGCTGTGTTCTTCTCTCCTACGTAATACTGTGTAGGCTACCAAAATCCTTTCTGGCAGTTGTTGCCTGGATTTCAGAGGGAGGTTCGCCCACTCAAAACCAAGCTATTGAGTTTCCTTGTATAAAACTGCTTAGGAGAGAGAATGTAATAATCTAGGTATGCACCAAACAGGAGCTTGGTTCTGCTCTTACTAAAACCTGTGGGAGATTTATCCTGCTAGTTAAATCGCTTAAACCACAGGAGACTTTTCAGCAATGTACTTTAAAGTTCTGTCAGTGTTTTTAAATTAAATTCATGGCAACACCAAAAATGGTAATTTCTTTGGCATCTAAAAAGCCATGCATTTTATAGATGTTTGTGTTCAGTTGCCAGATGTTTGTCAGATTGGCATGGTAGCATTAAGTGACTCTGTGGCAAATAAGTAGCAGGCTTGATGGTTCATTGCTTCCAGTGGCTTGTTCCCCTGCAAAAGGTTAAAATGCACGAGTGTTTGCAGAGCTGGTCTGGTCTGTGCTTGCAGCAGCGCTGTGTTCCCACGAGATGGTGCTCTGGGCACACGGTCCCACCACTGGCTGGGATTCGGGAAGCCAGGCTTTGCCTGGCCATGGGTTGCTTCAGTCTGGTGCCCAAGCCTGGCTCGCTCTGGCCCCGGTTCTACAAATCAATTAGCTTTCAGCCTAGAACAAGCCTCTAATTGCATGAGTAAGTGCTTTCCTGAACTGGGAGCTATTATGTCTCAGGTGGATCTGTATTTTGTACTTGCTAGGATAGTGCCCTGGTGTATGGGGAGCGCCCAGCGCAGAGGGGCATGGCTGGAGGTACTGAGTGCTTGTGTACGGGTAACTCGTGCTCTGAAAAAGCCTCAGAGTGGAAATCAACCTCAGCCCTGTTTCGAAGTGATGCAAATATTTCAGGCTTGGAGCAGGTTCCTGCTCCACCAGTGTAAATCTGGAATAGCCTTTATATCCCCAGATGTCTGACTCTCTCATTGTTAATTTAGAGTTTCAGTGGGGCCAGTCCCCAAAACCCTCTGTGTACCTGCTGCTGTGAATGGATATTCTCATGCCTATTGCTTTCTCCCACAGCAAAGCATCCTCCCTGAGCTGGCCCCACCATCCCTCCCACCTCCCTCCCCTCATTTAAATCCCTGCTGAAGTCCTGCTTTCTCCACAAAGCCTGTGTGAGATGGGCTGCCTAACATCGCCCCAGCTCGCCTGGCAGCGTGGGTTGAAGGACTGATTAGTGGGGAGGGGGAGCTGGCAGATGGGGGGGCATTCACTGGGGTTGGTGCTGGGAGTTGGGTACGGATGCGACATGCAGGAGATGAGGCACAGAAAGGAATACTCATCAAATTTACCCACAGCACTGGAAAAACAAACATACAGTAAAGCAGGCTGGTGCTTGGTGTTATCTCGGCAATCTCGCTTTCGTAGGCTGTGCTGGATTTTGGCAGCGTGTGCTTGGGCTGTCGGCTCTTGGAGATGAGGACTTGTTTTGTGTTTGAACAGTACTAGGGCCCGTAATTGGGGCTGCAGTGAATACAAACAACCCACAGCTCAGGAAGGCACCAGTGTGCTGCTGCCCTGGCTATGAGCAATAAGTGGTAACAGCCACTTACTGTGGTCCTGAAGCCCAGTTTGAGGTCGATGCAGACACGCTCATCTCGTGTCCTGAGTGTCACAAGCTGTTACCCAGGTACCAGGTGCAGGAGTGCTTTCCTTCAAAGCAAAGCATGCTCTGATCCCTCTGTGGCCCCGTCCTCCACATTCATTGCTTTGATGAACTTTGTCATTCCATAAATCTGGCAGTAGTGAATTTACATTTCTTTCCTAATTGCTGATGAAAAAGCTGAGAACCAGTGTGGCCATCCTCTGCAAAGCATCCCTGCAAGCTGCCTGGGGAGGGTGCCTCTGGAAGTCTCTCAGCCGGCTCTTAATCTGCTTTGTGTTGCTTTCCTGATGTGTGTGGTACCCGTGTAAATCAGGGTACCGTGGTGCAGAGCCCAGCACCACACCAAAGTCAAGGTATGGTCTGTCTAAGCAATTACTTTGATCCCCAAGGCTGGATCTCATCAAAGACTGAAATCAGGTTTGTTTGACAACACCTATTTTCCATTAGCAAAGTTGACAGCATTAATTATATTCTGATGCTTTAATTCTTTATTATTGAAATCACACATCAGTGATAGTCATTATTTTGCAAGGGGTTGGTGTTATGCTAATCAGCTTGCAGTTAGCTGGGTCATCCCACTTTTTTTTTTTTTTTTTTTTTTGGCTGTGGGCACACTACCACTTTTGTACTGGAGTCTCTGTGGTCTGCCAAGATTTATTTTAAACAAACATGAGCAAGCCAGAATTTCTCAGCCAGCTTTTTTAGGACTCTTGGGTGCAAGTTATGTGAAAATATTTATCCCTGTTGTATATTGTTTAACGACTTCCTTGGTTACTAATGGACTGGAAAGGACTTCATTGTCCTCAAGTGATACAAGTACATCGTCTTGCTTCTTTGCAAAGGCAGAGCAGAAATATTTATGGGAATCTTCTGCCTTTTCTGTGTTATTATTAACTGTTTTATTCTCTCCATTTTGGAAGGGGCTAGTACTTATCTTGGGAATATTTTTGTTTGTACCAAACTTTAAAGATATCTTCTGTGTTAGCCCATCACATCACGGTCTCCTCTGTTCTCACTCCCACAGGTACAGTCCCCAGATCACAAGGAACGGAGCAAAAGCTCAGCCTGGCAACCACGAGGTGAAGATGAAAAGTCCAGAGCCAGTGATCAGCCAGATTATTGACAAGCTGAAACACATCAACCAGGTTTGTTGCAGGCGTGCCAGCAGGGATGACTCCAGAGTGGGTGGTTACCAAATCAGTCTGGCCTCCCCCCCACTTTCTTCAGGCTCAGCCAGACAACCTCGGGCAGCTCTCTCTTCAGCAGCTGGGTGGAAAGCCAGCGCCGCCTCGGCCCCGCTTGGTACCGGGCACGCTTGGCAGATCCTGGCTCGAGCCCGTGGGCAAAACAGGAGCCGCAGGGCGTGCATGGTACAGCCATTTGGGCTCAGCCTGTGCCTGGGTATTGAATGCATCCCTGTGGTGCACTTCTGCTGGGCATTCCACCCCAGCATGGTGGGAACGTGGTGCTGCCGTGGTGTCCCCAAGCACGAGGTGCTGGTGTGGGTTGATGACTGACATCAGCTGACATACCTGACATCAGCTCTGGTTGAAGTCCCCTTTGGCTTTGCTCAGTTGTTAATTTGCTGTATGTCTTTGGATGTCCACTCCTGGTCGCTGCTGGGGCAAGTTACCGTTGAACAGGGAAGTGGCAGAGCTGGATGAGACCCTTTCTGCCAGGCAGAGCTTCCTTCCCACGATCTCAGACCTGGCATCGTTGCAGGGACAAGCAGTATCTTGTCTCTACCCATCATGCCAGGCCAGGTTAAGTCTGTGAAGCCCCACTGCTGCCAAGGGATTAAGTGGCACCTCTGTGCTGCGTTCAGCTGGCAATGGCTGTCAGCTGTGTGAAGGAAACTGCCTTTCGCACAGTGTGGCCCCTGCAGGGAGAGGGTTTAACCTCCCAGAGCTCTCCTACAGTATTGCCTTGAGCCAGCCCTGCCTTTGATCCCAAACCGGGCTGGGGTCTGGCTCTGGACTCTGTGTCACTGCATAACTCTCAGAGGGGTTGTTTTTCCAGTAGGATGGCAGCTTGGACCTCTGTACTCTCCGGGAACGTGCAGCTTTGGGACCTTGCTGGGCAAATACTCTGGCCATAGTGCTGTCTTCTAACATGGCTGAGCTGCCCGGTCTCCTCCAAGAGAGCTTTTGCTGGTGGGGACCTTGTCCAGGTTTGCTCCAGCACGATACTTTCGGCAGCGGCAGCTTCCCAGGGTTAAGCCCAGCTGCTCCCCGTCCGGTGGGCTGCGAGGGCTGATCTGCCTGAAGTTGCTGGCTTAGCGACTTTTCTGCTAACCTCTGCTTTCCTGCTCCCGCGGCTGCCAGGGGCTGTTGTGATAGCAGCTCCCGGCTGCAGCCCCGCGAGGCAGGCATGCCTCGCTAGCCGCTGGCTGGGAGCGGGCGGCGCGGGGTCCCCGGGAGCACCCCGGCACGCGGAGCAGGCGATGGCAGCGCAGCCCGCCCTGCCTGGACACACACCTCCCCGTGCGGAGCTGTGCCATCTGCCAACAGCCTGTAATTATTAAAAGGGGGGAAGAGGGAGAATAGCATAATCAGCTCCCTATTAAAAGGGGTAAAGGGCAGGCTTCAACCTGCAGGTGATAATGATATTTTGCCATTCACAGTGAGAAAGTCGCACTGAACAAAACATGGTTATTAGTGTACTTGAAACTGCTGACATAAAGCGGTTGTGAAATGCTGGCTGCCAGATTGGGTCAAGTTAGGTCTTTGCTGAACAGTTCAGGCTGCTGAGGAGCTGAGATTCGTGGAATGAGAGACCCTAGGTAAACATAACTTGGCTGAATGCAGCTGTTTACAGCAGCAGACTGTCTGTGTCAGCTCCTGCTCTGAGAAGAACAGGGGTAAGTGGGTGAACATGGTCAACTCAGTTGTGGTCTTTTACAGCACTCTCCCTTGTTCGTAGTATCAGGTTAGAAAGTTGTAATGCTGAGGGGAGCAGATGAGTTGTTTTGCTTTTAATGGCATAAATTGTAAGCGTTTGAAAAAATCAATCTCTTGCAAAGTTGTGTTTGGGAAAGAGGGGAATTGAGAATGAAAGCAGGAGGAAATGGAAAGTGATTTGTGAAAGTTAGTTACGAACCTAGCTATTCATGCTGAGGATCAATGGTAAGTGGCTTATATTCCAGTAAAGTAACTGTGGAGGTTACTTAAATTTGGGATTTCGGGTGTCAGAGCTCACCATCACACTTATTTTCTTGGCCTGCTGAAGCTTTGTGATCTCCTTCACATCTGGAACACATCTTGAACGCTGAAAAGTAGGAAATGTGGAAGGAGCAACTCTGGATGAATTACAGTTGTTTTTCAGGTGTTGGCTTCAGATCTGGGAAACAGTGTGGGCTCCCAGGCTGGAGAGGGGTGAAAAACTTCATATCTACCAAGCGCAATGGACAGTGGTTTCTGAGGTTTTGCAAACATTCAGAGTCTTCTGGAGAAAAAAGTGTTTGTAGTGCTCAGAGCTCTAAACTGGATTCCCGCATGACTACCAGTATATTATGAGTCTAGTACAACTTATTGAAATCCTCCTACTTTGTTGTGTTGGAGATGCAGGTCAGATTTCGTTCATATGGGTAGACTCAGGAACCATGCTAGTTGCTGCAATTTTCATTAAGAGCTCCATGGCATTTTCTTGTAGACTTTTGCTAATGTCTGCAACTTGCTGATGTTTTGGCTTCAGTTTACTTCAGGCTGCTCACACTGCTGAATAACGTGTGTTCTTTCAGCAGTACACCAAATTTTTGAGCTTGAGTTTGGCGAATGTTTTGTGTGAGGAAATAATGCTTGCTCATTAGTTCATGTCTTCTCAAACCAAATCTGGATAAGAGTGTGCTTATATGAGAAATTCTCTTCAAACTTTTCCGGTTTGAAATGAGAATATCATTTGTGCATTAGAACCAAATGCACAGTGACTGAAAGGAGTACAGAAAAGTTAACCCAGAGAGAAAAGGAAGTCAAAAAGTTTGCCAGATTGTATTAGCTTGGTCTTGGTCTAAGCACCTTTCACGAAGCTAAAATAAATAAATGAATGAAGCATGGCTGTCAGAGTGGTGTGTTGTCTCAGGTCAGTTCTTTCTGGATGAGTCACACTCAGTGGTGCCAGCACATCACGTCAAAACTCCAGACCACTTTTGTTTTGTGTGAATGCATGATTGTGGATGGTGCTATTTTTTTTGTGCATTGGTGGGCAAGATGGCTTATTATTGCTGTATTGGAAGTAAGGATTTCTTTTCAGTTCCGTTAGATGTCTACCAAGTTGAGATTTGAGTTATTTTTGCTCGGTGTCCAGAGGCACGAATGGGCCATCCATAAATATTAGCATTGTTATCTCAGCTGGGAGGCCAGGGGTCACCTTCAGGAAAATGAGTTGGAATTGGTTCCTAACTTTTATTTCCCAGAGTGGATGGGGTCTGTTTCTGGCTAGAAGGGTTTTCACTCATCCCACACATGAAACTATATTGAAACTGAGAGGTTATTCATTGTCAGCACAAGGTCTTGCTCTTTTTTTTTTTTTTTTTTTTGTGACTTGATAGCATCCGTAGCCAAAAAGCAGTGTGCAAATGAGTTATTTCCTCTGGTCACTCAATTTTCTTCCCACCACGGGGATGGCTGACAGATGGGAACGAGGTTCAAGTTTTAACAGATATGCATGGAGATGGGAGCCGTGGTGTCTCATGTCCCACATCTTGGGCACTCTGCCACGTCAGTGACCTACTGAACCTCCTCCCAGCAAAGGCTCGGGAGAGCAGACCTGGACGATGCTGATGCAAGCTCACAGTGGGATGGAGACTGCAGGTACCGGATCAGCCGATGTGATGCTCTTGGTCCTCCCTCCTCTCCCTCTCTGTCCCCAGCTGGCTTGTGCACTCTCTGCAGTACTGCAGGGCTCTGACACCGTTGCACCCAGATGCTTTCCCCCATCCTTACTGCACTTACCTGCAAAACAGCCTGGTGAGCCAGGGCAGTAGCTGTCCCTGTTTTCTGGGTGGGCAGATGAAGCAGAGAAGTGACCTTCCATACAAAGTCTGTGGCAGAGCAGCATCTCCTGAAGTTTAAGCTTTGCTCACTTCTGATCTCTTTCTATGGTTAGATAATTCCTGTTGTTTATCGTAGGACCATCTCTAAGAGGAAGAGCGCAGTTTTGGAAGAAGAGGGGAAAAAGGCACTAAAAAATGAAGAATAAAATCCATAAAAAGAAAATTAAGTGGGGGAGATGTGCCTTTACAAGATTGAAGGGCCTGGAAACATATTGTACATTTCCAGACACTGGAGTTAAGGGCTCATTTAGAATATTTCAGATATACTAGAGTTTGACAGTTCTTTGGTTTCCACATCAAACAATCTGTAATTTATTGCCCTGTATAGGGACTGTGTTTTTATCATATTGCATTTTCTCTAGCCAGAAATCTAACTACCATATAAGCCCTTGAAAAAAACCCTTTGGGGATTGGAATCCTGGCAGTATACTTTCACAGACCCTGAGAAACCAACTTCGATTTATTTCCTTGGAGGTGGGGGGAACACATCTTTGAGTATTACGGCTGATCCAGAGGGCAGGATCTCGCTGCCTTTCTTCATGTGCTTGGTGTAAAGACCTAGCCCTGCAGCGAGAGCTGTGTGAACGGGCCCTGCGCTGCTCTTCGTGGGGTTTACGGGAGGATGGGAACAAAATTTTGAAGTTTTATGAGGCAGTAAAACGTGGAGCTCTAGATGGAAGAAAAAAAAGTAAGCAGAGGGGTGAATGACTGAAGACAAAATATGCTTAGTTTGCAAAAGCATGTGACGGGGGTTAAATGGCTATGTTTGAAGCTGGCTTGATCAGCCAATATATCCAATATTTGTTTGTAGGTTTAATGGCCTCTTTCTTGGAGGCCTGGCTGCTGGGAGAGGGCACGGCAGAGGTCACCCAGAAGTTAATTTGGAAAGAGGCCAAAAGGCCATAACTTGATTGAATCAAATGTAAACAAAATAGGCCTGGGAACAGCGCGATGCCCGAATGCGTCTCAGCCCCTTTGCTCAAAATACAGAGTGCGTCCGAGCACTGGGGACGGTGATGGGGTGCAACGCTCAGGCAGCAGGGGGTTGGATCCGGTCCCTGCACGGGGAAACTTGCAAATGGGCTGTGCGAGTGGTGTGGAGACGGCTGTCCTTGCGGGGTGCCCTGAGAGCTGGTGTGTGGAGGCATCTCGCCCTGGCAGGTGCTCCCAAGGGAGATGTCAGGTCCCGGGAAAAGCCTCGCTGGACACTATCCCAGGCGGCTCTAAGTGGGGAAAACCATTAAGTCTATTGTGGGGAGACCCTGGGGAACCCCTGGGAGTTTTCAGGAATATATTTCCCCTTCAGAAAAAATCCGTGACTTTGACAGATTTGGTGGAATCACATCTCTCTGTGGCCCGTTAGGCTTTGTGAGGTTTATTATTCCCACCGTATTTTAATTCCCTAGCCAGATGAAGCAGCATAATAATTAGAAAAATGCGCAAACTACCAGATTGTTAAATGAAGTGATACACAATGCTTGTCACTTGAAAATACAATATTTAGTGCACCAAAACAAGTCACTTTTCGCTAATTTTCCACTTTTAAATTTAATAAGTTAACACTACAGTATCTGAAGTGCTGTATATGTGTAATATAATTTATCAAGTCCTCAAAAGAAAAGTTAATAAACACAATAATTACTTGGACACGCCTTTTGTTCAACATTATTAAACAGTTTGTAGCAATTAAAATATTAAAACCACATGTTGTTGAAAGCAACCAGACATTGCAATTATTTCTTACTAAGGCTATTAAATAAAAGGACAGAAGATTTTTATTTTAATGATAAATGCATTTTGGAATGGATCAGCTAATTCCTCTTTTACTGCACAAAATAATCTATAGCTCCACCAAGTCTAGGCCTGGTATTTAAAGAGTAACGATGTTGTCCTTTTGAGCTGTGCCTCGGCTCTTATTAACACACCACTGTAAATGCTCCCTCGCAGCCTCCGACTCCATATGAAAGCGGCAATTACAGGATTTTGCCAGGCCAGTTAAATCAGGGGAAGTGTGACCCTCTCTAACTAGAACATAATTAAATTTGAATGCATCTTATTTTTTGGAGGGTTTTTAAATCCAAAAAACATTCTTCTCTTCCTTCTCACTTTCAGCATGAAGCACCGCTTGCCCGCGCCAGTTATCGTGTGTCAGGACCGTATCTGCAAACATCCCTGCTTTATCGCGTTTGTTGTGGGAACGCTGTACCCGCAGGTCACCCTAAATGGGTTTTCTTTAGCAGCAGAAGATTAATTGAACTCGCTGTGTTTGAGCGTGTGTTTTTAAACAGACGGTAACTGGCTAACGTGTAATCTGGGCTCTGTTTGCTGAAGTTTCTTGCTGCTTTTGCATATGGTGTTGCATGACACAGAGAAGCGTAACGGGTGCACTGTTAAGCCCCACACTTTTACTGCTCGCGGCAGTTAAATTTGCTGTGGAATGTGAGGTATTTCCCATTTTAAGTAAGGAAAGGGCAGTAAATAGTCACATTTCTGGCAATGCTCAGAGATGCTGGAACCTGACTGTGCTTGAGGGCCTGAGCATCTCCCGGGTGCAGCAGCTATGACTGCTGTCTGTTACTGACCCGTTGTTTTTATTGAAGGTGGTGGCAAAACTGTCAGTATCCAAGAGGGCCCCTGTTGGCCAGTTTTCAGAGAAAATAATTCATTGTAGGATTTTCCTCTTGAGCACCCACGTCCTTTGGTCCATCCTCATGTGTCCTTTTTTCTTTTTTGTATGTAATGGGACTGCGGAGCTGTCATTTTTCAAAACAAGTCTTGCTCTGTCTCCTTGTGGACTTCCATTTGTCCGTCCCCAGCAATGAATTTCAGGAACGTGTGGGAGAGGACTGGGGAAGGCGCATTCCACTGTGAAGCCCTATGTCTCCTATATCTGTGTGAAAAACGAAAGCCTCACCCGTGCTTCCTTTTACTAATGCCACTTTCCTATCTAGCGGTCACTTTGCTCATCAGTGGTGTTTTGTCTCTTATCTGGTATCAGAATGGATGTTTAGCTCGGTTGTGACTGTGGGAGCAGTGAAGCTTTCCCGGGCAGTGACTCTGCTCCGTGCTTTTCTCAGCAAGACCAGGAAGCTGGGGTGGCTGAGCTTGGATGGACTGGTGTTTTGGGTGGCTTCCACATCAGTTTATTGTTTGGCATTCAGAGTTTTTAGGTAACATAAATAGCATTTTATTGCTATTTATGCAAGAAAAGGGATGCAACTTTGCCCCTGTGGCTTCAGCTCGGGGCGGGGGGGATTGTGCGGGGCAGCAGGTGCCTCAGGTGTAGCCTCCAAACAATGCGGTGGAAATCAGTTGGAAAAAAAAAAAACCTTTAGAAGGGATTAATTTTCTGTTGCGTCCAAAACAAGCAGCTGATGCACAGTGGTGCTTTAAAACAAACACCAGATATCCTGTACCAGCACTGGAGTTTATCCTGTTGTGGAGGAAACAAACCTGGAGGAATCCTTGTGCAGCAAAACAAGTGGGTCCGTTGATACCAAATTAACAGTTAATTACGATTATCCTGGGCCTCGTTAATTGTACCGAATATCACCTTGTGCTGTGACTGAGCCTGGTAATATGATCAGTAGAGGGTGTCCAAGGTTGATGTCTTCTCTAGCGGTCCCTGGCTGCCCATGCATGGGCATGGGGCAGCAAAAGGTTTGGTACTGCCCAAGGGCTTTTCAAAGTGGGGGGGTTGCTCCCTCCCGGCAGAAGTGTCGGCACTCGATCCTTGACTTTTGCCAACAGAAGCAGTTTCTGTCTGCTGAGGGGTCTGAGGGCAAGCTGGGAAAAACTTTCCCCAGCTTATTTTCTTTGAAATTTAATTACAGTAGCAAAGCACACGGCCCTCTCTGGAGTTCGTGGGATGACTGGTAGGTCTCTCATTTGTGCGTTTCTCTCCAAAATTTGACTTAATGTCAACATTCTTAAAATGTGGTCCAGACTGAGGACTGGGATTGTTGGAGCTAATCTTCATCTTCCAGACCAGGCCTGGAAGGTAACCTGTGGTCCTCTTGGCTGGAGAACAAACCTGATTGCTTTTGTTCTTTAGAAAAGGACTCACTAACAATAATGTTACTTTTGATTCCAGCTTGTGGCGTGTAACTGCGTAGCAGCAGCCTTCTCAGGGGAAGGGAAGAAAAAGCAGCGATGTCAGATCTGCCCCGGGCAGGTTGGGCCAGCTCCATCAGGAGGTCACAGAATCACAGAATCAGAATCACAGAATCACAAGGTTGGAAAGGACCTTCAAGATCATCTAGTCCAACCGTCATCCTATCACCAATACTACCCACTAAGCTACTAAACCATATCTTGTAGCACCTTGTCCAGGCGCCTCTTAAAAACCGCAAGGGTCGGTGACTCCACCACCTCCCTGCTCAGGCCGTTCCAGTGCTTGACCACTCTCTGAGAGAAAAAGTTTTTCCTGATATCTAGTCTAAATTTCCCTGTGCGCAGCTTGCGGCCGTTACCTCTAGTCCTATCATTAGTTATGTGGAAGAAGAGGCCGACCCCCTCCTCATCACAACCTCCCTTCAGGAAGTTGTAGAGTGCAATCAGATCTCCTCTGAGCCTCCTCTTCTCCAGACTAAACAATCCCAGCTCCCTCAGCCGCTCCTCATAAGGCTT
>VXAL01001503.1:681321-715773 GCA_013399475.1 Chauna torquata | reverse complement strand
CTCCCCCCCCCCCCAAGCTTATTAAATCTGAAAATATCCCAGAACTTAATTCTCTCTGCTAGAAAGTTTTCTAGGCCTCTGCTGTTATGGGTGAATAATGAAAGTTATACTGCTGAGATGCATGGTGAGTTCCCCGCTGGTTTGCTCTATGCCTCAGATGCAGAAGAGTGAGTATCCTGCGGCTGCATGGTTGCAGTCCCCTTGATCCATGAGGGTATTTTTTGTTTTTTTTTTTTTAATGATGGTAACATTGCACTGGGGCAATGAGTCCTAACTGGTATGGGACACCCTCACACCCTCATTATATTTTTCAGCTGATATACTCTGCTCTGAGGAATAGCTGTTAGCTGTGTCATTGACAAAGTCCTTATTTACAGCCTGCTTATTTATTGCTGAATTCCTTATCTACAGTGTAAGGATGTGTTGCAGGACTTGACAGATGTTGTCTGTCCTTGGCATGTGGCTGCATGAACTACGGTGCTTCTTGCTCCCTCTCTGACATCTGGGCTCGATGTCCTTGTCCGAAACGTGTGCAGTAAGTGGGCAGGCAGTGCTGCTGCAGCCTTGGGGAGGGCTGGCAAGGCGCTGCTGCCAGGAGTGGGGTGCAGGTCCTGGGGTGCCATGGCACATGTGAAGCACCAGGCTCTGCAGTAGGAGCCAGTGCATGACGTGCCTTTGAGCATGGCTTCCCCTAAAAACATTTCGTAAACACTGTGGGCTTAGTTTGGAGGAGAGAAATGCAGAGTGATAAGGCCTGAGCAGTCCCTGTGTTTGGTTTGTGTGAGATCTTTCCTGTGCTACACCCAGCTCTGCACTTGCTTTTTTTTGTTGTGTTTTTTGTTTGTTTGTTTTTTGTGTCCATGCAATATTCTGGGAAAGGCCTGTAAATACCTAAATAAAATAAAGCTCCTGAAGAGTGAGCTTGGATGGTCTGAGCCACAGCCTGTTGATGGGCATGGAAACGCATCCCCTGAGCTTCCCAGAGTTTTGGGCAGATGATCTGCATTTTACCTCCTAACGTGGGTGCGTAGCCAGGCTGTCTCTGGTTCAGGGTGTGTGGGCATGGCTAGATTGCTGCTTGCTCTGAGAAGAAACAGCGGGTCAGTGCTGCAGTTGCCAAAATGCATGTGATGGCACAGATGTGTCCTTGTCCCGGCTTGCTCCCTGCTATGGAATTATGTGGGTTTTCATCACTCAGCCCGGAGCCCCTGCAGGGCTACGAGATGCTTCTGGGGGGGACAATGCATCAGGGAAAATCCCCCCACCTCTTCTTGCTGTGTCCTTTTGTCTTCCATTGATAAAAGCACGGCTGTCGCACAGGGCAGACTTGTGCACGCCCGAAGCAGAGGTTTGCCGTGTTGCTTCTCCCCACAGGGCACAGCGTGCGCAGACGGCACGGCCAGGGGAACCGAAGTGGTCTCACGTTGAGCCATTTGTTTTTCATTACGCTATGCTACTCTAATATAAACAGTAAGGTATGTGGACATTGCCGTGGACAGAGAGCCAGATGCTGAAAGCATTCCTCCAAGGCTGTATAAACTTCAGCAGCTAAATATTTTAGGAACTGTTTTCTAGGGCTAGCTTAATAGTTTAAAAATATAACCTAGATTCCAGATATTAAAAAATGCCTTGAAAGGCACGCATATTGATGCAATAGATGGAACCAACTAAACTCCTGAAGTAAGCAGAAGGCTGCTATTTTGCAATATCTTCTCTGTTACTTATCCTTTTCATTATTTTTTTTAATGCTGCGATTAAATTCAAGAAGGCTTTTAACAGTGTAGTGGTAGTGATAGAAATTTTCAGCATATATTAACGGGCTGACTCATACTTTCAAAGTGAAGCTGAGTTTATGATGAAATAGCTGGGTTCTCTTAGCAATAGCAAAATCAGAAAAGTCAGTGGGAAGAGGAAGCCAGTATTTTAAAAATGTGTCTAATCCTACCACGCACCATGAAGGGGCAGCGTTGAGAGCTCCCACCCATGTGTGGAAGCAGTCCTGACCCTGCATGCAGTGGAGGTATTCAAATCCCTGTCTCAGCGACGTGCAACCTGTCATGATTAGTTAGGACTTGACTTTAAAGCACTGGATCTGTTTTTCTGCTTGAAAATACCGGAGTTGCTTTGTGCGGATTGCAGATTCTTTCATTGCTTCGCTTTGCCTAGCGAAGTCAAATCCTGCCTTAATCCACCACTGTTAGAAAGCTCATCTCCATGAGCATCTTCAAAAACACATCAGGAAACATGAGGGGTTCAGCAGGAAAGCTTGGCTCTGGGGGAAGATGTTTGTGGGTGCTCCGGTCGTCACTGTGCTGACTGCCTTAGGCAGGGCAGTGCCAGGACAAGGGCTCTCCACACCTCCGTGGTAGGATTTGTATGTATGGAGCTGGCCTGGTTGCCCAAAGCAATGTCAGTGCCCGTGGAAATGCTGAGGTCATTACTGGGCCAGTATTTCCCACTGAGATTGAAAGTGACTCTTTGTTTTATTTTTTCACGTTCACTCCAAGCTCCGCCAAAGGATCGTGTGAATTGTCTGTCAGTCTAGGTCTTCCCTGGATGTTGTGGGCTTGATTTTCTGAGCTGCTCTTCGCTTGCATGTCCCAAAAAGTTAGACTAGCATCCTCTGTGCTTCAAGAGTAAGGAATGAGATTTTTAGGTTATTTTTGTGGGGCACCATACGAATCTGAGAGATCTGTCATTTCTTTTCACACTTTACCTCTCAGATGGGTGGGTGGTAATCCCTGACAGCCGCCTGGTGCTGTCTTCCAAAAGATCACCTTATATTGAATTGACAACATGAAGACCCGCGGTGTAGTAGTAACTAAGCCCAGGGCTGAGTTTAGCAGCTCCCTGTACTTGAGCGGGTGAAGGATGCTTGCTTCTGCCTGCCCTTGACCACTGACCAGGGCTCTGTTGCTGTTGGACTGTTGCTTCTGTGTCTGACTTCCAGGGGAAAAGAAGATATCCCTCTTGCCACTGTTTTTTTTTTTTTTGCCCTGACAGCAGAGCTCAATCTGGTTCAACTGTGGAAATGCATTTTGCTGCTGACCCCTGGGCTTCGGTGGCTGGTAGATGTCCTCCAGCCTCTGGTGCGAGGCTCGCTGGGGAGAATCCAAGGATCAGTTACTCAGTGTGGTTTTTTTTCTTCCTCCTGTTTCTTCCACTGAGGTTTTGTGTGCAGTTTTGTCCATGAAAGAACCTGAGCTCTTCTGTGCTTTGGCACGAGGCATGCGCTGGGGTCCTGGCTCACCATGCTGGCTCTATCTTTTCACCCTGCTGTCCCCCTCTTGTCACCCGATCCCCCTGCAAGTGCGAGACAAAGAGGTAAGGAGGGTGGCAGAAGCTGTTAAATGACTGTGCCACATCCTGTCTTTCAGCTGCTCAAAGGGATGGCTTTACCCCGCCGAAAAGCTACAGGCAAAACCACGGAGGAGGAGGAAGAGAGCGGAGACTGCGACGATGAAGATGACTGCAGCGGAGGCTCTGGGGATGGAGAGTTGCGAGTGAAGAACCAGCTCCGGTTCTTAGCAGGTGATGGAGACGTTGGTCCTGTGGCAGCTGTCCCTCTGGGGTTGGTAGGTCTGGGTGACAGCGCAGGGAGCTGCTCCTGGGGGGCTGCTCAGCTTTCCACTGCCGTGGCCCAGAGGCTATGTGCGCTCAGCATTGTGCCAGCTGGAAAAGTAAAGCTGCTGCTTTTCCAGATGGGTTTTGCAGGGGTGTGTTGAGGGCAGCCCGGCTGTAGGTACCAGTCACCCTCTTCTCTCATTCCCTCTGCTGCCCACAATCGTGAGTTTAAGGATGAGTTTTTCTGCTTTCTGGAGGGCTTCAGAAAGTCATTAACGATGGTTTGACTGCAGCAAACCATGTTGGTTATTTCTGATGTAGAGTTTTAGAGACCCAGGGTAATTTAAAAAAAAACAAAAAAAAAAAAAAAAAAAAAACAACTCAACCTCATTTTTCAGAAGTGATTTAGGTACTCAGGAGCCTAAAATTGCATTGACTAGTCAGTATGATTCATGTCTTTGGTTGAAGATGGCTATGAGGCATCCTGATGCTTCAAGGCTACAGTATTAGTAAGGTCACCTCTTTCGGAGGAGGAGGTAAAGGTCTGGTTGCTACTTGGGCAGTCACAAAAGTGTGGTGTGTGCCTTCTCCCTGACTCCATAACCAGTGCTGTCGTCCTTCCAGCTCTGAGGAGCTCAGCAGTGCCATCCGCGGTGCTCACACGAGCAAGTCCAGGCTGTTTGAGGCCATGTCCATTGTGGATGTGTGGTGTCTGCTGGATGTGGGTCTGCGGCTGGACGCTTGGTCCAATTAGTGCTGGTTGCAGTGCTGCGCCTTGCTCTTCAAGAGACCAGACAACTAAACCTGGATAAAATCAGCTTTACAGCTTTGAAGTTTAAGAGGCAAATTTGGGCTCTTAAACGAAGCACAGATGTTTATAAATTCCCTTCCATTGGTCTGGGATAATTAAAATATCCTTAATGAAGTGAGAGCTGAAATACTAAATGCAAGTTTCGTATCAAAGATTATTGACACATTATGTAAAATATATAAAATACATATATTCAAATATTGGTTAAGGAAAGGAAAAGCCTTTTTAAGTCCTCCAGTCCAGGTCTGAAAGAGAAATATGTAATTCAGAGAAGGATAAAATGTCCTTTCTTTCATCCAAGAACTAAATATCAAAGTGTATGTTAAGGAAGTGCAGGTGATCCACATTGTTCTGAGTTGAGAGCACAGATACGTGTTTCATTTTCCATGATCTTTGTGTCACACTTTTATGCTATTTTAACATGTTTCTAATTTCCTCATATAGCCTTCCCTATAATATCATCAGTGATCTCTGAAGCTGTGTATATAATCCTTTCTACCTTTTTCTTTCTCTCTAGGCTAGTTTAATCACTGTATTGATCTCCCAGATAACCTGCCTGTCTAGCAATTTAGACCTCTTGTCACTGCGATATGTGAATGTTATATGAAAAGAGGGCTTATCCTCCCTGTACTACTCTGTTGGAGAGTGTTTGCTGCTGACTTTGCTACAGAATGGGTAAATATTAACTTTACATAGTGAAAAAGCAGCAATGGCTTGGGGCTTTGTGTTCCTTGCAGGTTAAGCCTCTCAGGCTGCTGAGAGTGCTAGGTTTGACCGACACAGCTTTTAGGCACCAACTGGCCTTGAAGAACATGTGCTGTGCCATCACGGTGGCCAGAGAGACTTTCTGGTTCTTCCTTAGTTGAGCATGCTATAATACTCTTTCGTGTGTGTGTGTGTGTTTTGCCTTAGAGCAGAAAGGCAAAGTTGATCTGACAGCAACAGAATTGTGTTTGGTTGGTATTGGATATAACTGTGACTCTGTTCAAGTTTTATGTTGGAAACAAGCCCAGGAAAAGTTGCTGATGGTGTGGAAATACTCACTTTCAACATTTTGAGAATATTTCTTTTTACTTTGAAAAGGGTATTTTTAAATTAATTTTTTCCATCATATCATAGGTACGTAACACAAAATAAAGGACCAGAAACAATTTCACATTTCCCCGTTCCACAAATTCTAAATTTTAGGTTAGCATGCCGATTTGAAATGATGCCAGGCTTTGAAATCTGGAAATACTTTGTGAAATGAACTTTTACATTTAGCGTGGCTTTATCTCCCTCCTTCCCAAGGTGGTTACCCTGTAATAGAGACAGAAAGGACTGGGAGTAGCTGGGATTGAGTTGCTGATGGTTCCCTGCTTTTATCGTGTGCTGGACACTCCTCAGTGCCTGTGTCCTAGTGTGGTGATGCAAACCCCCTTTAAGCGCATTTCCCTGCTTACCATCAGGTTTGCTGTCGGAGAATGCATTTGGGTGCTTTTTCTTTTTCTTAGAGGTCTAGTTCAGCTCAAGAGGAAATATCCCTGACCCCATGACAGCAGCAGAGAACTCCTCCCTTGCTGAGGGTTGACTATGCCTTACAGATGGACTTGGCAGGCAGCTCTGCAGCATGCGTCCTCCTGTTATCCAAGGGTAACACAGAAAAAATCATGTAGTCCTATGAATTGAGCTTGTGGACCATGTCTGGGCCATGTGCCCCGGGTTCTTGGCCCTGTCTTAAAATCTCATTTGTAGTGGGATCACTCTGTAAGATAAAGGCATTAACGAGACACACAAACATTGTGCTGCCACCAAGACTTTGCAGCGAACTGGCGTGCAAACGGATGTGCATCCCACTGCAGCGTCCCGTCCGCGGTGCCTCGGGGAGCAGGAGAGGTGGGTGACTCCAGCTGAGAGCAGGCAGGCGCTGGGTTTGGCTGGAGGTAGAATGAAAAAGTAGTCAGTTTGCCGTCTCCACGGTCTTTACACGAGAAGGCTCAGCACTGTCTCACCCAGAAGGCAGGTCCTTTGGATAGTGCATCTGTCTTGGCAGTCGGAGTTTCTCCTGCTCCCTGGCGTGGGTGCTGCCCGTCCTGCTGGGTGATATCTGCAGACAGCTGCTCCATGCTGGCCTCAGCGAGGTGTCCCCTCCGAAGGTTTGGGAAACGTGGAGGCTTAAAAAAGAGCAAAAGGAGAGGAGAAAAAAAAAGTCAGTCGAGTACAGCCTAGTTTTGATTTATCGCCTGTTGTATAAAATGTAACCTTTGTTTCCTATTTATAATGACCCTGTAATAACTGGACAGTCAACTTACAGTTTAATGATTTAAACATACTTGTAAACTGTCAAGTCAAAAGTTTGTGAGTGACTATAAACATATGTTGGTGAGCGCTATATGCTAATAAATTCATTATTATGTTGCCCCAGTGGGAAGCATGGAGATGGCAGGTTTTTTTTATGATAGGTCTTTTATTGTTTGTCACATCTGCAACACATTAAGGATTTTGAAGGCAGATAATGTTTACAATAAGAGGAGGACTGAAAGCCTTCCAGCTCAGTGAAGAGCACTTCCTGTTTTTCAATGGAGCAACCGTGGAACCAGCACCCTGTACACAGAGCTCCAAAAATAGAGATGTGTACATACACACACATATATTTATGCCACACCAATGGCAAATCATGCCAGCGAATAAATTATAGTATTTTCCCCCAAATTGCAAGTCAGTGCAAATGTATTCCAGAATCTACGATACAAACGTCCTCACACAGTGCTGAGATCAGTCATCCTACACCATGTACCCAAAGCAAACAGAGCCCGGGGAAGCTGGCGCTTCACTGCTGCTCCAGACAGCCACCCGCTAATTAGCTCACCTCCGGCGTTCTCACTCAAGATGCCACTTATAGCTGACAAGCTGGTTGCCAGGAAGCCTGAAAATAAAACATGGGTGCTGGAGATGCTCCTGTGCCGAGTGGCTTTAGCAGGGGCTGTGGGAGAGGAGGTGCAGCCTTTTCAGGTGGCTTGCAAAGGTGGTGGGGGATGCTGTGTCCTGGGCAGCTCGCAGGCTATCAGGACCTTTGTCAGGATGAAAATATCCCTTTTAGTGGCTGGAGCATCACCAGGGAACGTCCTGAGCAATCCAACAACCTAGGTCAGGGAACAAGGGGAAGACCTACCCTTCCAAGATGTCTGTTAGGCAGTAACAAAAGTTGTCTTGGGAACAGATGGATTTGGCAGAATTAAGTAGAAATAGTTTATCCTGAGAAGGGAAGTTGGCCTCATCCCATGAGATGTGTAAGGATAGATGTGTGCAATACAGATATATAAAGATGTCTTGGCAGTTTTTGTGTGTAAAACAGCTCCCCTGCCTGGCTGTTCCTGCTGTACAACCTGCGCTGAGCACTGCCTTTCTCATCTCCCTTGGTTATTCATAAGGGCAGAGGGATTTTGCAGCTTGAGCCCCCTGTGCTGGCTTGGTGCTCAGGAAGCACCTCGTTTCTGCAGCCTGCCTGTTTTCTGCTCCGGCTTCTGCTGCCCAGCCGGGCTGGCTGTGTGGTTTTCCAGCAGTCCATGCCGTACCCGGGTGCTGGATGAAAGTCAGGAGCAGCACAGTGTGTCCCTTGCTTTTCCAAGATCGTTACCCCCTTTTTTCCCAGTTTTGTTTCTGGAGATGCTGTGAATCCAAGCTCCTTCCATCCCCATGCTGTGGCAGGGAACAGGAGATGCTGCTGCCACCATGACATCTGAATTTCTTTTCCATGAAGAGCGAAAAGCTGCTCATTTGTGGTCAGAGAGGGGATGCGGGTGCCAGGCAGTGGCAGCGCTGGAGGCCAGGCAGGGTCGGTTTGGTTGCAGCCCTCGTGGTTTCTACAGCCCATTCCTGTGGGAAGGTTTACTTTAGAAGTGGGTATTCATGCTGGAAAACAGCTGTCCTCAGGCTCTTTGCCCGCCTTCGCTGCCTGGCGGGTGTATCTGCATGTAACAGGAGGGCAAGGTTGCTGCGAGCGTGCGGATGTCTGCTGGGGCTCACTTGCTGCTTGCGCCTGGAGGCAGCCAGCGATATTTAAAATATTTACAAAATCACCTCTTCAGATTCTTTATTATAGTGATTGTTTCTCTGCAAATGCCTTCAGGGTGCCTGTATCTGAGCTGCAAGTATCTGCTGATGCTGCTCTGCCAGGTTTAGTGCCGAGCCTGGACAGCCAGTTCATTTGGATGTTTATCTGTCTGCTGAGAAAGACATTTTCAAATACCTGATTTACTTCAAAATACTCCTTCAGCAGGTGGAAAGCCTCCCTGTCTACGTGGATTTTGCTGACGGCATAGGGACATGTGGCTGTTGTGCCTTTCTGCTGTACAGCCTGCAGACATCTATTGCGGGACCCATTTGTTGTGCGTAGCTCTGCTCCACCTTCAGCAGAGGTGCCCTGTCCTTGCTCCCACGGTCAGGTGAGCAGTTTTGGTTTGAAGCAGTATCCTTTTGCTATTTTTTTTCTATTCTAGTAAAAGCTTTAGGACTTCTAACTGTATTTTTTGTAGCAGCAACTTTTTTTTTTTTAAATCCAAAGGCAGTGCTGTTGAATGCTTGACTGAAGCAAGGATAGCAGAAACATGCTGTTTTACAAGACATTCATCCTGTCCCAGGGCGAAAAAACGACAAGGCCAAATGTCAGCTGGATTATCCTGATGGAAGAGCTGGAATTGTACCAACTAAAACAGTGTAATAGCTTGATTATTGCTTTTCTATTTCAAGTGTTTGTGTTTGTTGAAATTTCTCCATTTAATGAAAATTTGGTTGGAAGTCAAGTATTCTTTGTCACTGTCCAAATACAAGCAAGAAGATAAAGAGGCGATCATGCACAGCAGTTGGCTGAAGCTGTAATGGAGTGTCAAGTTCATTAATTCACTTTTGAAATCAGCAAAAATGGTTTTTATTGAAAGACTGGGAAAATTATTGGTGGCTTTCAGAAATGGGCTTGTTTATAGCATCCTTCAGTCGGCTGTTAGTGGTGGTGTGCCTCTTCTGGGCCTCACAGTATGTATAATGCATACATTTTAAAGGTTTCTTGCAACTTTTATGCTGAGAGTTTC
Organism: Chauna torquata; assembly: GCA_013399475.1. Classification (NCBI taxonomy): domain Eukaryota; kingdom Metazoa; phylum Chordata; class Aves; order Anseriformes; family Anhimidae; genus Chauna; species Chauna torquata. Next base: position 706,332 of record VXAL01001503.1, on the reverse strand, counting down.
TCCAAAGGAACGGTAAATCCACAACTGAAAAACTAGAAAGTTCATTTATTGGAATGAGTATGTACTTTGAGAAATGCTACATATATACAAAAACTTCTATGAAATCAGTAAGTAAATCCATGGGGTATGCTAATCCCATGCTCTTATTTTTCTGGTTTTGAGTTTTATTTTATTTTTTTAAAACTTTTTCAGTGTTGTGGTTGCAGGTCTACATCTCACTGAGCAGTTTGTATCTTGCATTTTTAGGATCTGGCTTCCACTGCCTCTATCCGCTTTGACCCAGAGCAAAGAATAATGTACCAGGTTTTTTAAAACAGGATCAGTGGAGGATATTTAAATCTCTGATAGTTGTATAGCCGTAAATAATATGCATCACATTCACAATGTGAGTGGAAGTTGGTCTAAATACTTCTCGAATCTCAAATCAATGCAGACAAGGCCTCAGTATATGGTGACTGGGTGAAATCCAACAGTTTGAGATATACTGGAGGTCAGATGCGATGATTTGCTGCTCTTACTCTGTACAAATGCATAAGTCTTTTTAAATCTGTGATTGCTTTTTAGTCCCAGAAGTTTATAACGCTACTCTTCTGGCAAAAGTTTTTCTCTCTATTCCGGCTTGAACACAGGTTGCAAGTTTGAGTAACAGTTTGTGTTACGCCAGAGTGTCTAAGGAGACACTTTTCAACAGTGTAATTTGGGAGCTGATGTATCTTTAAAGCATTACTGAGTGCAGCATTTTACATGACTGAACACATCAAAACAATTTCAAGTATGCAAAGATCTGCCCAGTTGCAATAGTGATAGTCATATTTATCTTTAAAGAATGATGAATCTGTTTTTCTGTGGCTTGAAAATGCATGAATTCTTCTGAAGCTTGGAAACACGCTTCCTGCCTCAATACAAACTTCTTTTTGTGCTATTTTTCTTCAGGGAGAGACAAAATAGTTTAAATGGATTTCTTTTTAAGGGACAACAATAAAGGGATATTTCAGACAGAAGCAGAGCAGGTGGTACTTGCTAATGGACTGACAAGATAACCTTACACTGATAGTCAGAGCATCGTATCTGTGCCGTTTGCCATACAAAGAGAGGTTTGTCTGTGAGCCTGATAACAATACAACATGTTGATTGACTTTTCACATAGGAGAGGGTGCCCCTTTCATGAGTGGCTTGGCTTTTACTAATGCCTTACTGCAGGTAAGCTGATAAGAGTGATTATAGGGATGTAATAAATGAGGCTGTAGTGCGCAGCCCTTCTCGGTGTGGCGGGAGAGGGCTCCTGCCCCAGAGCTTGTCCTAGCTGTGCCGGCCACTGTGTGTGCCCAGCACTCATGTTGGTGTGCCAGCCCACAGCTGTAAAGCGTCCCGCAAACGTCCTGTGTGTGTTGGGCTGGGCTGTCCGGTGTCCCTGTCCTGCCCCATGGCTGCTGGGGCTCCTGGTCTCAGAAAATGAGGGATGTGTCCTGTGTTAAGAAGGGCTGCCTTCATTCCTGGTAGCATTTCCACTACTCTGCAGTCCAGGACAGGCTAGCACAGCGACATCCTTTCCTTGTGGACTGCTGTGTAAGTGTACCTCACTGCATCATCTTCAGCCCTGATGTGGAGCAAAGGCAGGTGGGCACTAAGTGCCCGTATTAGCTCATCGTCCTTGGGATCACACTGCAATTTGTCGTATCTGGTTGTACCCCAATGGCCATGCTTCTTTGACCACTGGAGCACCACCAAAGGAGAGCATACATGGGACAGCACTACAGCTGATTTGTGGCTGCAGTCTTGAGAAATGGTGGCATGCGGAAACCACAGCCACCAGCTGAATGCACGACTGGGGTTGGCCAGACTGGGATCCTTTGGGTCACACCACCATGATGCTGTGGACTGGACTGCAGGCAGCAACAAATGTTGAACGGGAGGGATATCATGCAGCAGGGACACCCAGAGGTTGTATGGAGTCAAGAACACAAGAAGAGAAACTCATGGAACTAAGATACATCAAGGACTATTAAACGCAGCTTGGCTCGGGGTGATCTTGACACGCGTCTGCCCAGAAAACGTCTTGGGGAAGTTGTGTGAAAAACTGGAAACAATTGATATTGGGTCAGGTGGCCCTGTCTCATTGCAAGGGTCTACGAGAGGGTCCTGGGCTCTCAGCTGTGGCTGTTGCATTGCTGTCAATCATCTTGGCCTGAGAGAGATGTCCAAGAGGACAGATGTTGTTTCAGGTGGACCTTGGAAGTCGCCTCTTACTGGAAAACTTTTGGGTACAACTTCCACAGCACCCTTGAGCCCTAAAGGGAAGAAGATGGGAAATGCTGAAATTCTCCCGACTGCCTTAAAAATCCTGGCATCTGGGTTCCCTTCTTTGAATTTGAAGAAATGTGTTTATTTTTGCACAGGATATCGTGGCAATGACTTAGCAATGCGAGCTGCAGCATTGCATTATGGCAGCAAGCGAAGGCTGTGGGGAGCTGGTGTGTACTTAGATGTGGTTGAGTGAGAGCCTACACGGTAGTGATTTCCTTACCTGAGATCCATCAGGTTCTTACTTGCTGCAGATGGAAAATGCGCTCTTGAAAATTAGTTTTTACATTTTTCTATGAATACATGTGTATGTACGTGGGCCTGATCCTGGGGCCTGGCACTAGTGGATGATGCTCTCCAGCCGCAGGAAACACAAACCTGCCCAGAAAGCAGCCTTTTTAGCCCGTGCTGAGAAGATAACGGAAAGAGGGAGAGGGACGCTCCTCCTGAGAAATCTCTCGGGACTCAGTGTTTTTAATTCCCATTTCTTTCTTGCTTCTTCCCCACTCCTTGCTTTGCTGTAATTGCAAGTAAAAATAGCTTGCCATTTAGGTCTGGCCTGCAAATCATTCGTCAGTTCGTGTATTACCAGGACATGATCGGTTACTGAGTCAACACTGCTCTGTTCGCTTTCAGTGAGCTTCAGAAACAGGGGAATTCATCATTCGTCAGGAAGAAGCTCTCTTCAACTGTTCTGCATTAGCTGTGACCTGTGCACGCACATCTGCCGTCCTCGCTGGGGCCAACACCAGTAGTAACATGAACTGAACCAGGTGTGTCCGAGCGCTAGCTCCACCAATTCCCTGATGGACCTCCACCAGCTTCCCGACCCCTCACACAGGGGAGATAAATGAGCTGTGAACTGGAGGAGAGATGTCCTTCCCACGCGGTGGATGCTGGTGGGCTGCGCTCTGCCTTCACCATCCATCCCCGGCCCTTGTGGTTTCCAGGGCTTTTGCAGCTCTGAGGAGAGCCCAGATGGGTTTATTCTGTATCAACAAATTTCATGCAGCCGAGTGCTTCTGAATTGCAAACGCCAGGTTTTGTCGGCCTTGCCAGCTCTTGTGGATATATGGTATATCTCACTTGAGGCTAAAGACGGCTGACCCCAAAATTTAACCTCCCCCCATGGTACTTCTAGGGCAGGTTGGAAGCTTTCTGATAGGGAGACTCTGTGATTGGAAAATGCCTCTCTGCTGGAACCGAGATGCAGTGAAGTATGCTGGGGTTTTGGACAGGTTTTCTGTTTTGGAAATATATTGAAACATCTTTGTCTGCTTCTGCAGTGGGGAAGTGCAGAAACAGTCTGTTTGCCCATACTGGAATGTAATATTGTCAGTGTTCACTCCAGAGTGGCTTTTTGTCTAAAAGTGTGCTTGAGATTACATTTTTAATTATATCACAGGAAAGATGAAAACTAAATGAATTGATTGAACTTTGTTGGAGTGGTATGTTTTGGCCTTCCCAAGTCAACTTGCTTTTTTTTTTTTTTTTAAGCAACAGAAAATTTGGACACATTTTGCCTTTGTTCTGCTTTGGAGCAGTAGCACATTCCATGTTTTCTGTGGGAATGGAAATCTGGCATTTTGACCAGCTTCTGTTGTTTCAGAAAATGTCTTCAGTGGTATTTAGGGCTCTCAACAACATCTTGCTGTCCCAGGCACTTCCCGCATGGGTCCCCCTGCACAGAGCAGCTGCAGTGGGAGGCTGGGTCTGCGCCCAGCACGGGTCACAAATACAAACCTAGCCTGAGGACATCACTTGCTAGCAGTGCCTTTATTTTCCCAGACCTTACTTTGCCCAAAGACCCTGTCTGGTTGTCATTTTCTGGATACTGAAAGACCCTGCATGCCCAGGATGCCACTGCATCCCGTGGCTGGCCGCTCCCTTGCGTGATTATATGCCATTATTTGCTGCTGGCCAGACGTGCTGGGATGGATGCGCTGCAGTGGCAGGTACTGCTGGCTGCTGTGGGACCTTGGTCGCTCCAGGCTGCGGCTGCTTTGGCAGCTGAACAGAATGCCAAGGTGTGTGTCACCATCTCAGGTCCAGCACAGGAGTCCCAGCAGGATTTCTAAAACGTAAATCGCAACTGCAATGTGATACACATCCCTTTTCTTTTTTTTTTTTCTCCCTTCCTGTTTTAATTCAAATGCACTCAGTATCTTGAGTCTCTGTAAAATTGTTGGACTTGAAGCTATTTTGGAGTTGCTTGCGTCCCATGGATACTGGAGACGCTTCCTGCATGGGGAGTCAGACATCTGCTGCAGCATGTTTTTGGACTTTTGTGTTACGCAGACTGCAGTTGGCAGGTGGGAGCTGGTGGTTATTATCAGAGTCTGAGTAATATCCTTTGTCTCACTGATAACTCTCCTCTGGCTGCTCTGCAGCTTCGGTACATTTGCTTGTCCTGTTCTGGTTTCTGTGTATATCATTCTGGTAAAAAGTAAATAAAAAGTTGTGTGCTCCCCAAAGTCATAGCAGAACATAGCCTGCAATTTTTCTTCCCCTTCACTTGTCCACATAAATCATCTGCTAAGGCAGAATGTGGAAGAATGCATTTATACCAGAAACGTTCTCCTTTCCCCTCCCCTCTAAGGGTAAACTTTCTTGCTTGTGTTTCGGTGTCTGTTGTCAGGGAGCATCTGATGTGCTGTCATGTTTGATTTCCTGGCACTTGTAGCTTTATTTCTGTTGTTGCGAAGAGGCTCCAGGCGCGGCCAGCACCACGCAGCAGACACGTGGCCGTGTGCGGGGCTGGCTCTCCCCTCCCTGTGGCTGCTGCGTGGTCTGTCCATGGGTGCTCTCATCCATACGCCGACTTTTCCCGACATGGCGCAGTGGCGGTCACCAGGCTGGGCAGGTCACTGCTGTAGCCTGGTGCATTTGCTGGAGGCGTCCGTCTGGAGGGGAGGGCTGCGCCGGGAGCCACCGTGGCCAGGGGTGTTGCGTTGGGTATGCGGAGCGAGGGCTCCGCACGCACCATGTTCCCCTTGCGGCTCTTGTGGAGAATCCTTCTCCAGCCATCTCCTTGCCTTTTTGGTGCCCCCTTTCTGCTTCCCATTTGCTTTATTTACCCCTGAAGTGTTGAGGGAAACAATTTGCTCTTGAGCCACTCTAGAGGACAGAGCTGCCTGGTTTCTCCTGGACCCCAGACCAGTGCCTGAGGTCTGCTGACTTGTGTTTCCAGGGAGCAAGTACCAACTTGTGGGCCAGGTACTGATCTTGGTCAACTGATGCCTTTCCTTCTACTGTGCTTCTCGAAATGCTTTTAACGGCAGCATCGAATGGCTGAACACAACAGAGGCGGCAAGGCACTGCAGGCAGAGGTAGGTCTGGTACAGCCTGGAGTCCCCACGCGTGAAATAATTCCACTGAAATCAGTCCTTGGATGTGCATAGAGCTGGGCACCACCTTAAGTATCTTGCTGAATTGAGCCAGATGCTTCATGCTATTAGCAGATGCTAAAGAGGTCTTTCTTATGTAGTGGCCTTAACTTATTAAATCAGTCAGCAATACTCTATGAGAAGTAGTGCTGGAAAAGGGAGCAGAGCGAGCTGTAAGTTTCCAATTTCTGCTGGATCAGGCCCCTGGAGATCTGTGTGATCTGGTGTATTGGAGGCAGTGCTATTGCAGTGACTCATAAACAGATGTGCCCAATTTACATTGCAGCTTAATACCTTTGTTTAAAAAAATGTTTTTTCAAGACAAATGTGTTAAAGCAGATGTTTCCAGTAAAACAAATACTTGTGTGATTTACAAACAACTTCCCACTGCCAGGACTCATTAGAAAATGTGGAAAAAAGAAAAATGGTTCTGTGTACCAACAAAAAGATGAAATAAGATCCAAAAATAAGCAGATAGCAAGGAGGTATTTCTACACATTCAATGAAAAGAACTGCTGTTCTTGGGTTGGGAAGCAGGAGGTTTGAGAGTGATTTCGGTTGCTAATAGCAGTAAGACTAACCCTGATCAGTTGCATACATTAAAGATCAGAAACTTGTCTGTAAAAATACTTATCCATGTCCTGTTCTGTAGGATACAGGGTAACTGTGACCGCTGTGTGGGATTGCCCAGAGGTTCCCAGATCCCTTACATCCCATTTAAACCTCCTACAAACCCCTGCACTGACCAACTGGGTTTCCAGCATGCCAGCTCTGGCCAGCAGAGCCCGTGTCTGGGTTTAACACTGCAGGGCTCCCTGGGCACGGGGGATGATACAGAGCTGTGGGTCATCCCTGGGCACCCCCACTGCTGTTGCTCTCTGCCTCGTCTCCCAGGCAGCAGGGACCAGAGGGAGTTTGCTGACCTGGGACCATGTCCTCACCAGTATTTCTGGGCTGGGGTGGGGCTCTCTGGGGCAGAGAAGGATGGGCTGGGGACACCTGGTGACAATGGCTGTGCTGGGTGGCCCAAGTCTTCGCAAGGTAGCACCTTAGCACCTAACAGTGGTGCTTCCCTCTTGCTCACGTTTGGGAGCAAAACGCTTTGGGTGCTGGGTGGGTGCATGGCCGTGGTGCCAGTGGGTTGCTCTCTCCAGGCACCCCAGTGCTTGCTGTGCTGCATCTCGCAGCAGGTGATGGAGGGTGAGGGTGGTTTTGTTTGTTTGTTTGTTTTGCAGTTGTTTGCTATTAAGCCACACCATGGCTTTGCGGTAGCCAGGGCATCCGCTGCATCATGTACAATCCCTCTGCCATCCAAATCCCTTAGCTTCCGACTCCAGTGCCTCCCACTCGTCTCCCCACACCAACAGGAGGTGTCTTAACTGGGGGACTGGATGGCTGTGGGACTGCACTGACTGTTAAAGCGAAGCAAACAGATGCAGCCCCTATGGCAAGCCCTGCTCCATGGGCGGGCACCTGCATCAGCTGGGATCGCTCCCCAGGAACCTCCTCTGTGCATCCCACAGCTGGGGCTGGAGGATGGTACCTCTGCCTTCAACTGCAGCTCAGGTCTTTTGGGGCAAACTCACGGTGTCTTTGCATTTCCTCAGGGGGCTGTGCAGGGCTGTGCCTGTTCACCTGCTCCTCCGTGTTTCTGGAGGTAAAGGCAGGCATATGCTGGGAAACTGTCATCTCTGGTCTCTTTGGACCCGCTTTCCGCCCGGCTCCATTGTGGGGCTGCCGTCACACAGTGCCTGCAAGTCCGGCACTCATGTTACATACAATTTGACACCCCATGTGGTCTTAATGGGTTTCCCAGGCTACAGCTGCAGCACAGCTAGCACTTTTTGTTAGCTGCAGTGGCTGGCAATCCCCCTTTGCTGTCCAGCTTTCTGTTGCACACGTATCATATTTTTTTATGCACTTGTCACCTATTTCATATGGGCACTTGTTACTAAAGAAATAGTGATTTCCTGGAGGAGCTGAGGAGAGTGTGCTCATGGGTCTGCAGGCTGCTTGTCCAAATCTGTCGTTTCTTGGCACCTGTGCCCGAGGCAAATGGTTTGGCCAAGGGCTCTGCTCATGGGGCTGTCTCCTTGGGGCTGGAGGGGTTGGGAGGATGGGCAGAAAAATGCAGCTGGGTCATCTTCTGCAGCCTGTCCCACCTGGGGAGGGGTGACAGCCGCTCGGCAGCCAGCGGAATGTGAGAGGCAGGAGCAAGGACGGTTTGGGGAGCTTCTGTTGCTTCTTGGCACACAGACATGAGATTTCTCATCAGGGCTGTGGAGTTCAGCATTAAGAAAAATGACCACTAAGGTCAGAGGCTGGCTGGGGGGCCTGAAGAAATAAGGGCTGGTTGGGTGCACCGAGAGGTGACTGCGGGACGTTGCTCCCTGGTGTGTCTGTTTTCCGTGCCTTGCCATAAAGAGCATTTTCAGAGCAAAGCCTCGAATGGCTGCCTTCGCAGGGGGACTTGCTGGGACCTGCCCGGAGGAATTAAAAGCATCCCAGGAAGAGGGGGATGCTGCTGCAAAACAACTTGGGGCGCTCAGGGGTGCTTTTCCTAGCTGAGCCATTGATGTTCACGGATCCTCACTGCAACCTCAGCTCAGTTTTGGCTGTTAGTGAATGGAGGCTTGTGCTCGGCTCTTGAGGACCGTGAGGCTTCAGTGCTTAATTAATCTCTGCAAAGCAGAGAGCGTAACTAATGCCTGCGGTGTGCTGTGAGACCTTTGGGTGAAAGGCAGCATGCAGTCTCCACACTTTGCCTTTCCAGAGCAAAACCGCGCAGTCAGGTCTGTGGAAGCCATTACGGCCGGTGCCACACGCCGTGCGGAGGCTGTCCTGGGAAGGCCACTCGTCACAGCTCGGTGTTTTGGGGTCTTTGGGTCTCTGCTGGTGCAGATGTAGCCTGACGCGTCTTCTCTCCCCTCCGTACTGCCGCACTTCCCAGCCAGTGCCAGTCGTCACGGGGATGTGGAGCCAAGTGGAGAAAAATCCCGCTGTGCTCCTTAAAAAGGAGTGATCAGGGGACAAGTCCATCTGCTTTCCTATTGTTTCTACACAGGCTTTTGTAATTTGTTACTGAAATACCTTTGGTTTTCAGTCATCTCTTCAAAATAAAGAGGCAAAATTACCCCTAGTTGTTTAGTGCTGATGTTACATTAAATTGTCCTGCAAAGACCAAGCAAACTGGGTTAAAAATAGTGTATTTTGGTGGCTTAAGGACAGCCAGGCAGATTTCCTTCCTGATATCTATAAAGCTTTTTTTCCTCATTATCAGCTTTGTTTTTGTGGGTGTTAAACATAAAGGAGAGGAGAACAGATTGCAGGTACGGTGAGTTCCAGCACAATCAACTGTCATTATTTAAAGATGATGCTTTTAACCAAGTCTTTAAAATCACCTCATTTATAAATTGTCAGGTGTAAAACCGCGTGTTGTACAGGATGGGTCTGTCACACGCCGTCCTGACGCTGTCACGCACGCTCACGCTTTGGGTGATCCGCAGACATTTTACAACACTTGCCACTGAGCACTAACAGACATAAATCAACTCTTTAAAAGTGTAAATGTTTTATTTCATATGAGTTGGGCAGGATATTTTGAAGGGAACAAAATGTAAATAGAATGAAATTCTTAAGCAAGATTCTTGATATGACAGGAGTAAAGAGCTTGGGATTCTGTGAAAAGTGCCTCTTTTCATCCCTCTAATAAGTCCATTACTTGCACTCGGGAATATTTTAAGGTCCTTTTCATGCTGAATCTAGAGTTGAGCATGCTTTGCATTTCAAGCTTTGTCTATGAATCAGTAGAAGCCAAAGTTATTTCTGCTTTAAAATAACAGGAGCAGGGAACAGCTAATCTCTTTTCATTCTGAGTCCTTACATTATTTTACTGGACAGAGTTTGTGTTGGCTACAAAACAGGGCATTCACAAAATCTATGAGAAGGAATTTAGTCTAAGAATGAAGCCTAGATTGCACTGTGCATAAAGACTCCTTCTCCTAAGGCCATTAAGAAATTCCAAATCTGAGCTATTTTGAACAGTGACATTAAATTAGCCTTGCTAATTCCAGTAATTCAAGCTGATAGCTGAGTTTACAAATCTACTAGATGAGGCCTTCCCATAATTACAATCTCAATGTGCTTTTCAGCTAAGGTGAGTTGGCACAAAAAAGATAAATAAATAAAAAGGGGGAAAATGTTCTTTCTGTCCTGGCTTTTGAGATGAATATCTCTAAAGAACAGTTAAATGGCTGTATTGCACCAATAAGACATTCCCTGTCCTGGACTGGAAAGTTCATTTTTCCTCTAATGTGCAAGTACAAGAGCAGAAAAGAGACTGGATTTTTCACTGCTTTGTTTTTTCTGTTGTCTGTTTTCAAAGGAGCATTGATACTGCTGGTGCTTGCTGTCCAGGTTTTAATTGTTTATTTACAGATAGTTATTTCTACTGGGGAAAAAAAGAGATTGACTATTTTAGCCTCTCTTGTGGGAGAAAAAAAAAAAACAAACCACAAAACAAAACCAACCAAACAAAAAAAAACAAGATAAACCTTTGGTGGATAAATCCAGGTTGGCGCAGGTGGATTAACAATACAAGCAGCTACCCCTCATTCCTCTGGAGAAGAAGTTGATTTCCAGATCCTAACACAGCTGGACATTCCCAGAGTGATGGAAAGGTTTTGAGGATATGTTTTCAAAGCCATAAGGCACAAAAACATGAAACAAATAAAAATTGAGTGCATTATTTAAAAGGGTGTTAATTTTATTAGAACTAGGCTGAGCTAATATAAAGGCGAATGTAAGTATTCACATCAGCACTTAACTCTGGCTGCAATGTTCATAAAATGTCCTTTTGATCAAGCTGTAAGTGTTTTGATCCTTATTCTATGAGCATCATTCAAAGTGACACAGCTGTAGCTCAAAACAGGCATCTGCAGCTGCAGAAGTCCTTGAGCAATAACAGGTCAGGAACTTAAATGCGTGCTCTGCTGGGAATGCTAATATTCCACTTGTTTTATTTGTTCCAAGTAAGAATGACAGTACAAAAACTCACAAGATAAAAATTCCCAACAGAAAATTGATCCACCACCATTGACTGTGGATACTTGAGTCAAGATTTTAAACAAAATGCTGATTTTAATCTATCAGAATAATAATGGCATTGCCACTAAATATTTTGATATCATTGGCACATGAGCGTTTGGGCTTTCTGCAGCTGATAGCATTGTCACCATTGGCACAGCCAAGCAAACTGCCTGGATTTTTAGAAGACCGCCCTGATTCAAGAGGACACTCTCCTGCTGGGCACCTGCAGGGCTGGGTGTGCTGCAGGGGTGAAAGTCCCTTTGTGGCTGTTGTTTGGCTCCTGCAGCTCACAAAACCGTGGCAGTGCATTGCACCATCCCCCAGAGCCTGTTGGGGTCTGCCTAGAAAGGGAAGAACCAAAAAGTGTGCGGGAGGCTGGCAGGCATCTCCCCCTCTTCCCTGATGCAGGGAAATTTCCTGCCACCAATGCATGTTGCCCACAGGCTTGGGTAAATGCAGCAGATAATGCCCCAAAGCAGCGTCTGGGGCAAAATCAGGTAGAAGCACCCATTTTGCCATCTGCACGGAAGGGCCTGCTAGAGAGCTGCTAGAAAAGAGTGCCTGTTAGAGGCACGTGTGGGGGGGCAGAGTGCTGCGGGTCACCAGCCTCTTTTGCCTTTTCTGGGAGGGTGGGAGAGGAGGGAGGCTGAAATGCACTTCTTGATTTCCAGGAAACTTGTATCTTTAATCTCTGTAATCCGTTTTATAGAGGATTTTGTGTTTTTCAAGGGATTTACAAACTGGATTACATAGCCTTTTTGTTTTGATTTTCCACTGCGATTGTGACATTCCTGAGACTGAGCCATGAGTGCTCAAGATAGGACAGAGGGGGAGGCATTCGTGGACTTGGACCTTAGAGCCCTTTTGCGTTGTCACCTCCTTGTCTTGCTGCTTGGCTGATACCTGCTTGCTCGCAGTGCCGATGGACATGTCCCTGTGCAATCTGGATGCTCCTGCGTGACCGTCTCTGGTACCTTCTGTGGCTGGAGATCCGAGCTGACCAAGGGAGGTGCTGGGCGGGAGCTCAGTGCCGATCACCTCCCTCCCTTGCTGCTTCTTCCTGGGGGAGGGATGGCCAAGGTGGTGTCCTCAAGCTCCACGGTGGTCCCAGCCATGGGCACTGGCTTGATGGGGTCCCAACCACAGGTACTGGAGTGTGATGGGGAGCCCCTTGGCCCCTAGGAAAGAGCAAGTGTGATGAGCTGGATCCAGCACAGCACTGCAGTCATGGTGTCCTGGTGCTCAGCTGGGATGATACTGGATTTCCCATGGGAGCTGCTGCCACCATCCAGCTTTCAGCACCATCATTCCAGCAGTGCGTTGGGACCAGGGTTTGCGCTCGATCCAAGAGGGAGGCAGGGAGCAGGAACCAGCCCTGGTTTTGCGTCAGACATTACGTTCACCCGGTGAGCAGCTGGGTTTAATTTGGGTCTCTCTCTTTGCAGCCGTGCAGAAGTGCAAAGCCAGGTCCTGGTTTCAGACTTCAGTGACTGTTCCCGGGGCTCCTTCCAGCACACAGCACAGGGAAAACAACCTGGAGCCATTAAAAAGTTCCAGTCTGCGAACCCAACCGTTCTATTTCTATATAAAGACGGAAAGCTGGTCATGGTGATGTTTCCCAGGGCCTCCTGCATTACTCCATTTTTATGGGTTGAAGTTACTTTAGTGCTGTTTTAATGCAGAGCCAGGTTTTTATTTATTTATTTATTTTAGCAGCTTAGCGCAATTAAAAAAGCTGGGCAGCACTGGAGCCTCCCAGCTCCTTTCCCTTGGCAGCACTCGCCTCAGCCCATGCTCTGCAGATGTTCCCGGGCCAGCCGGGCTCCGGGCAGGGTCAGAGCAAGCTGGCTTTCCCCCCACACCAGCGATGCCGGGCAGTTGAGGAGCACAAAACCTTGGGGAGCTGCTTCAGGAGCAGGGACAGGCTGGGCAAATGTGTGCGAAGTGCCGTGCGTGAGCCTACCTGCCGACTGGCTACCTGTGGGCCAAGCAGGTACAGCAGTGTCCAGCCCAAATTCTTGTGTTGTGACCTGCAATCTCAGTCCTAGTGTTTTTGTTGGCATCAGGAATGGTGGCCTGATGGAGCCTGATTTTTGAGTGAGCGTACATGTTGCACGAAGTCCTGGTCCTTTCTGATTGAAGAGGCACATTTCTGTTTGCCTCCTTGGAGTGTTGATGCCGAAAACATCAATCTCCGTGGCCTGGGCATGGTTCAAGCCTGGTTTCCACATGCAATGAGTCACAAAGGAAAATGTCAGATGTTCCTGGGTGCCGTAACACCACCGTGAGTTTTCTGATCAAGCATTGAGAAACATCCTACTGCCTGAGGGCTCCTTTTAACGGCTGGCATCTGGGAGCCAGGGACCATTGGCATTCCCCTTAGGTCAGCATCTTGGCGGGTCTTTCTAGTGCATGGATGTCACTAAATGTCCCCAGCTTGGAGAATCGAATGCCAGGAAGAGCTGCCTGTCTTGGTCATACTGTAACAAAGAGCTTTTGCTGCACATGACAACAGCAGTTGAAGGATCAATCTGTGTTGCACCTGTCAGTTAACTGTAATGCATATGGGAAAGATGTAAAGTGTCTGTTTCAGGACCAAGTCAGTCCTATTGTGGAAGAAGAAAAGGCTCTGTCCTTTTCAGGGATGTCTTAGGGAGCAAAGATGAAGAAGAAAAGTTTGGTGTGATGAGTTGGTGTTGATCATTAGAGGAAATTTGGAGCATTTAATTTTGTTCTGCTGTCACCGAGAATGTTACCTCCCAAAATCAAGACTGTCCGAGATGTCTCAGGTGACAGATTGATCAGAAGGGATCACTGTGTGGATTTAGGCCTTGAAGGTCTCCAGAGAACAGTGCAGGGAGGGGGGGTGACTCCACATCTGTATGGGCTGAGGTGCACAGGGGGACACAGGAGGGACATTGCTTGACCCCATCCCTGCCTCACTTCACATCTGTTCAAACACTTTTGTTTACAGCTTTTCTCCTCTTTTTTTCTTCTTAACTCCTGCCTTTGTAGATGCTTTTGGCTGTCCATGTTTATCTCCCTATTTTTCAGTTCTTCTCTACTAGCTCCTTTAGGTAACAGCTTTTTTCCTGGACAGTACAGCTGGGTATCAGACAGGGGAATGCTGCTTTGTCATCAAAGTACAAGGACTCCGGTGCTTTCTATTAATAATGCTAATGAGATTTGTTAATTTTTAATAGATTACATGGATGTGTTTTGCTAAACATGTTTTTGTGGCTCCGCTCTGTGAGTACGGTTCAGAAGCTCTTTCACTTGCTGCCAAAGGAAAAATGATTAATGCAATTGCAGACGCCAGATTCTCTTCAGGGTAAATCTAGAGTGTACCAAGGAGCAAAGAGAAATTTAATGAGTATGTTTTTGGGGTAAACATAGGCCCAGGACACAAATGATAGTCCTTCCTCCCCTCCAGCCTCTGGCCAAGGTGGGGTGGAGGGGTAGTCACTTGAATTGGGGTCATGGTGCAGACCCTCTGCCCCATGCTGTGTGGTGTGTTGGGCTTTTTTGCCCCCATTGAAAGCTTGAGGACATACTTGGATGAGACTTTTGTGGTGGTGCTGGGGGTTGGACAGTTGGGGTGTGCATACTGGCTGCCCCACAGACCTTGTGTCCGATTGCCCTGCATACCCTGGGCACATCTGAGTTGCACCCTGAGCTAGAGCTCCTCACCTCTGGACAACCTGGACCCTTCCTAACCCAGCTGCAAAGCCTCCCTCCTCCATGCTCTGGTGTCCCCAGAATCAGCCTGGTTCCTCCCTCCATGTTGCTACAGTCATGGGGGATTTTCCCCCCAGCCAGTGCTGGTTTGCGGTGGTGCCTGCAGTCTCCGGGTCGCCCGTGAAGGCATGCGCTGCAGGCTGCGGGCCGCCCGCAGCACGCTGGCAGCCAGGAGGTGTTGAGCAGGCGAGCAGGGAAAAGCCTTGGTTTGCAAATCAGCAATCTTAAACCTGATTCCCTTGGGTTTCTGCCGGGGAAGTCGGTTTTACCATGTGCTGCTGAGCTGTGCCAGGCTCCCTTGGCCACATCGCCGGTGGCAGTGGGATGATGCTGAGCCGGATTTTTTCTTTTTTTTGTCTCCAAATCTGTATTGCCAAGAGCCGCACCTCCTAAATTGCTGCGGAGGAGGTAAAAAAGCAGAGGCACAAGACTGTGCACATGCTGCGCATCCATCTCGGTGATCTCGCAACCATGCCAACACAAGTGCCGTGGCCGGCCCCGGCTCAGCGCTTTAATTACACGCCGTCGCGGCCACACCTATGGCTGGGCTGTTGCAGCTCCTTGCGCAAGAGGACGACTGGCAAACCTGTTGGTGCTCCAGGATTTTAGTGGTAATGACCCAGAGGGCAAATCCTCCCTGGTGAGATGAAACCACACGTGGCTATGCATTCAGAAGTGTTTAAGTTGTTTTGGAGAAGCAGAGCGTTGGAGATCCCAGCAACTCTCCGCGGAGTCGTGGCCGCGTGTGCAGTGTAACTCCATGGATGTGTTGAGATGTTGCCTTTGTGGAGGCAGAGGTATGTTTGTAGTGTGAGCTGTTTGCATGAGAAAGCCAGGTAACTGGAGGCTGATGCGAGCAGAGCTTTTAGTGTTCGCACAGGAATGGTTTGTGGTGGAATTGAACTGTTCTGGATTTCAGGCAAACACCTGTTGTATTGAATTGTTGGGTGCTATAGCAGTGGAGAGAGCTGAGAGCCAGGGTCAGGCAGTCTGATCTGTAGTATTCTCTGGTGCTTCACCTTGTAATGAGCTCAATAACTTGAGCTTATTGAGCCCAGTAACATCTCTCCCTTTTAGAAATCCACTCTTGCTTTGGAGACAGACAGAGTCTCTTGCATCCATGGGCGGTTTGTTCCCCAGACTGATGAGGCTTGCTGCTTAAAAAAATTAAATCAATGCTCTCCAGAGACTGCAATTCTCATCTGCAGTGCTAGCACATACTTTCTTAGACCAGTCCTGAAGGATGCACGGGCAGGTGTTCACAACTGACCATGAGGGCTGCAGGAGCTTGAAAAGCTGCCCTGCTTGTCTCTGACATTCCTACTGGATGTGTTCTGCGCTTACTGAAAACACGTGGTCACTATCCGTTCCCTGCTCCCTTCACACCACAGTTTCCATCATCTGCAAACAAGGGCCATCACCACATCCCTGCAAGTACTTTGGCCCGCTTGGCAGCCCCATTTCGCAAACACGCTGTGTTGGGCATGATGTTTTCGCCCGTGGGGGCATCCCCTTTGCAACCCCTGCTGCTGTGCGGGGCACCAGCAAAGCTATCAAGTGGCTCCGTGAAGCGGTTTTCCTGCGCGGCCATCGATTATGAATATGTTACTATATTAGGTCCATTGCTGGAGCCATCTGCCTTGGCAGCCAGATGGCTGGCTGCAAGATGACATTCCCTGGCTGCAGGCTCTGGGCTCTCCTTTCCTGGCTTGGCCAGCAGAGCTGCCTGTGCAGCCTGCGAGCCTGTTGGAGCTGGGTACTGCCCACTTTGATGTCATTTGCCGGAGTGGCATGTGCTATCAGTTATTTGCTTAAGGCGGTCTTGCCCTTTTAGGGGTAGAACGGGCTGTTTCAGTAGGCATCGGTGTGTTTTGTGCAGGAATGTGCGTGCCTGCTGTAACGCTCCCGGCATGCCAGTACTTATCCTCCTGGCTTTTTCCTGTGCCAACTGCAGTGGAACTTATTATGCCAACTCCAAAACAATCCCCTCCCGGTTTATTCGTCTTTTGTAGCCGTGTCCAAAGCTAGTGCAGTTCAGGAAGAAGAGCTTTTTAATGATTTGTGCCTGATAAGCTTGTGCAGAGGCAGTACACCTAGTTCTAGTCATTATCCATGGAAGAATGTCACTGCTCCATATTGTGGATGTGGAAAGTGTGCGTTTTAGCAGTGGTCGGCAGTGGTTTTGGTCATCCAGGCTGCAAGCTGAAGTAGGAAAGACCATTGAAGCTTTTGCTGTCCTGTGAGCAGAACGCGCAGCAGCTTTGTGCTAGAGGGGCTTTGGTTACAAAAGATGCTTCTGGGGGGAGCGGCCTGTGTTCGGCTGGAGACCTTTCACAAGCTGCGTAAGGATTCCAGGAAACGGCACAGCACGCTCGGCTTGCAGGCAAAAAAAAAAAAACAGCGGAGCTAATGATTGACTATTATTTTAAGGGGATTATCTAATCCACAGCCCAGAGGACGAGAGGGGCCAAAATGAGCGAAGACTGAATACGTAATTAGTGCAGATTGTTGGTAATACCCTCTGGACTCCAACTGATTATAAACAGAAACAGATTTTTTTCGTAGTCCCCCCCACCCCCACCCCCCCAAAAAAAGCTTTTGCAGGCCACAGGGCCACTTTGTAGCAGAAACTGTTGCATATTAGGGTATGACGGCTGGGGCAGTTCAGATGCTTAAAACAAAATATCTGGGAAGTGGGGGTGTCAAAGCAGGGAGGTGGAGGAGCAGCCTATCTCTGGTTGTTTTGTGGTGCTAAAGGTAGAATTTGGGATGGAAGCGACCAAAATGGCGTATGTGGGAGTTTAGCTTCTTTTACCCTACCAGCCGTCCTGCAGCTCCATCTCTGTCACTCCCAGCAGCCGTGGGAACCTGCGGTACGTCACCGTGCGGTGATGCGGTGGTGACCTTCGGGACTGACCGGGGAGCCTGATGAAGGCTGGAACTCGTAATGAAGCCCGCTCAGGAAGTACCTGATTAGGAATGTTTGTTAATCTGGGTTTTGAAATGTGATTGTTGTTGTTGTTTGTTTTTAATGTTGTTGCCTGGACTCGGTTATCAGCTGGCCTCTGGTCAGTTAGAGGATAATACTATTTTTTTCTTCCTTCTATGTACCAAAGGTCATTAGAAGTTAAACAAAATGGATTTGCATCAATTATGGGCCCATTATCAATACAAAATAAAAGACATGGCTAAATCCACCAGCCCAAAAATACAATTGAACATAAATAGGCCCAGAGAAGGAAACAGTGCAAGGAATATTCAAAACAACAAACGCCACACCCGAGCACAAAAATTCTGAAGCAGTTAAACAAAGCTAGGAAAATCTCTCTCTAATCTCTGATGACAAGAGGGTACCTATTCCCTTCTTTTTAGTTTGGTCAAAGAATGAATGAGAGAATTGTCATTCTCACTGGGGTGAGATTTCATGATTTAAAACTCAAGCTTTTACTTGAGTTCAGGTGAAATCCCAGAATTTGAAAATTTCCCTTATTAAAAAAAAAAAGTTTGAAATCATCATTTTGATACACTTGGGCCAGACATTTCCAATACGATTCAACCACTGCATCACGAACCAGACAGAAACTTTGATATCATAAATTACAACATCGCAGAATGAGACTTTAAATGCGAACATCAAAACCCTTTGTGCTGCTAAGGACACTGCTGAAACACTCTTTTGTTTCAAACTTCTTTTCTGAACTGAAGGCAATGGTAGTTACTCAGTT
The DNA here is from genome assembly GCA_013399475.1 of Chauna torquata. Classification (NCBI taxonomy): domain Eukaryota; kingdom Metazoa; phylum Chordata; class Aves; order Anseriformes; family Anhimidae; genus Chauna; species Chauna torquata. The sequence goes on along the minus strand of VXAL01001503.1, from coordinate 688,094 downwards.
CCCCTGGATTTTTTTGATTTTGCCGTAACGTCTGGAAACTGCTGATGGGCTGCAGATCGCTGGCCTGGAGGCAGGCTGGAGCAGGCCAGCTGAGGATGCCAACACTGTGGTCCCAAAATCACAGTCAGCCCCAAAGTCAGCTTTTAGGAGACTTTGGAGTATGTGGGAGCACCTTCCAAAACGCAGCGGGGCAGGCGAGTGATGTTTTCTCTCCTGTGCTTGGAGCTGGTCAAAGTTGCATACTAGAGCTGCTCCCCAAAACCACAGGCAGAGCTCAGTCTCTAACCAGCTGGTTTTCTGCCTCGCTCCTGAACCTCACAACGTGCTGCAAGCCTGTGCGCTGGATAAAAGCCCATAGGCACGTGCTCTCCCTGCGCCTTCGGGGAGTGGTTGGAGCCCTGCGGGGCTGGCTGCTGGGGCAGGGGCTGTCCTTGTCCCCCCACCAGGGATGGGGTCCCGGGGAAATATGTGGTACCTTGGGGGCAAGGTGGCCTCTGCGCATCCCTTCCAGGGTGGCACCTGTGCCTGCCCTGCCCCACAAGGGATGTGCACGCTGCTCCAGAGGAAAGCAGCATGAGAAGAAAAGCAGGAAAGCTGCAGAGAAGAGGAACCACAGTATCTGTGGAAATCAGCTGGAGAAGTTATAGATCATTTACCAGGCAGGTTTTGCTTGCACCTGGCCCTTTGTGCTCCCTGTCAGCCATTTCTGACCCTCCTTGCTGGCCTGGGCTGCCTCACTTGTCATGCAAATATCGTTATGCCTTTGTTTTGCAGTGTTTTGGTATTTTTATTAAGAAATACTGCCGGAGTGTTTGCCTTGGCAATGGTCTTCATTGGATTGATGTGGCATTTTTTAGCTGGAGTGTTTGTTCAGCTTCTTGGATTCTTTCTCAGGGGTGGGGTGGGATGATCCAAGCCCATGAGTATGCTGGTGATCCACGAAGACTTGTGAAAGGCTTGAGCCAGGGTCTCATCTGATGGAAACCACCAGCTTCCTCCACTTCCAAAGGCCAGGCTCTGGGGACAAGACTAACAGGCTTAACCGAGTCCCATGCAGGTGAGAAACCTGGATCCCAGAAGGAGATGGCAGCAACATGAGAAAGGGAGCGAGTGCCCCACTTGCCTTGAGTCAAGCATGGGTGTACCCTCTCAGTCCAGATGCTCTGCAGGTACAAACACCCCATGGCAGCACCAGCAGCAGCATCTTAAAACGCCTTTTGCACTTTGTTATTGGTCCTGAGAGTTGCTGGTTTCTTGCCCTTCCACACTGCCTGTTTGGACTTTGTTACTCATCTTTGTCCTGGGGATACCAGGGTGACTGTGGCTTACTGCTCAGCGGGTCCTTTGCAGCCAGTGATGGCTTGTCACAAGTTTTTCCCCTGTTGATGTTGTGCTCCACTGAAGTGTAGGCTCTGCCAGAGCTATCACAATTTTTATATTGGATGTTTTCTTGGGTTGGAGCTCCCATGTGCTCCATCTCAAAGTCCCCATGTTGCAACACCAGCATGCTAGTGGCGTGACATCCTTTCACATTCCTCGCTCTGGCGCTTTGATGATGTGGACAGGGGATGGGATGGGTGTGTTGAAAGTGCTGTAAGGAACATATTTTGTACACACTTACGAAAGACTCCAGTAATGCAGAGATCCTCAGGTCCTCAAACCAGGAGGTGCTTGGTGAGGAAGGGCTTTTGCTGGCTGTGAGTTCAGGAGGGATAGTTGTGCTTGCCAGGATTTCCTCACTCCTGCACCCATCCTTGTAGCACATGGAGAGCAGACGCTTTTTGCTTTGCTAAAAATCCACTCCAAAGTTTGGCGGATTTTTGGGAGTAGCTCTTCAGCAAGCCAGATCCCCTTATCTCTCCTTACTGGGGCATGTTATAGTTGTGATTTTTTGGTCTTTCAAGCCTCAGGGCTTGAGAGAGACTGGGGCTGGCTGGAGGGCTCATGAGATGTTTGATGAGCTCTTCTGGCCCATTGGGCTCCCCAGTGCTGGTGGGGCTGGATGCTCCCTGCACCAGGGTGCTGGCACATGTGCCCGCTAACCACTGCTCTCCTTCTGCTTTCAGAGCTCACATACGACCTGGACATCGACGACACCTCTGCGAACAAGCAGCTGATGGATCAGCAAAGCAAAGACGGGGCCGCAGTTCCCAGCAGCGACCCCAGCAGCTCAGCCCTGCGCCCTGGCCCCGCTGCTGCCGTCGCCCTGACCGTGCTGCTGCTGGGCTGCTGGCCCTGAGCGGTGCCAGCAGTGGTGCTCGGTGCCTTTCCATCCCTTTTTTTCAGTGAGGAAAACATTCTGAACCTCTCTTGGAATATATGCACATTGCCAAAGACAGGGCAAATGACTTGCAGTTTTATAAAATAATATGGTATCTTCACCAAAAAAAAAAAAAAAAAGTGTTTGTTCATGGTAAACTAGTAAATATGTAACACTGCTTTTTAAAGATAATCCTGTTTAATATAAGAAGGTTGATATTAAATTGTTCCTAGCAGTTTTTGAAGACTAAGGTCTGCCTTGCTGTTAAATTGAAGAGCATATTTCATCTTGAGCTGTTCAAATGTGCATGGGGTAAAGAACACTTAGGATTTATGAAATACTCTCAGCAAATATCAGACCCCTATTCCCAGCTGACTTAATACAGATTTTTTTCTGTAGTTCAAGCAGTTTTTGTACTTACTCCAAATTCAAGAGTCACCCCTAGGAATCGGGCCAGGCGCATAACACGGAGGGCTTGTGAAGACAGGAGAGATAAGGTCAGACATACAGCAGGAGGCAAGATGCTGCGGAAGAGGAACAGCCGTGCACTGGGATCAGCAGGTATTCGCCAGCTACTGGTACAGCTCCAGTGCCCCCAGGCCCAGCCGCCTCCCGGCACCGCCGCTGCTGGCTCCTGCATGCAGAGGGGCCAGACCTGCCCTCCCTGGCCACATGTCCCCACCGAGCCCCCGAGTGCTCCTGGCCCAGGCAGGCAGCGATGGGAGGAACCAGCACAGGAGCCGGGGACGAGGAAGGAGGACAGGGTGCCTCACCAGTGTGCTGCGGGCAGAGCGCAGGTGCCTCTCCTTTCTCTGGGCTCCGGCTGGAGCTGTGGGTGCCAACCGAGGATGCACGCATCGGGCTGCTGTCCCCAAAGCTGAGTGTTTCAGGACACTGATGCATGGAGATGTGCTCCTGCAAAGCGCACCTGCAGTGCGGCAGTTTGCAGGTGATTTTGCCACTCACCTCCCAGCTGGGTCCTGTGAAGTCCTTCGGTGCAGACAACCACGTCCACTACAGCTTTGCTGGCAGTGGTGCACGGGGCCCCGTGGCCCACGCAATGCCCTGGTAGCGTTCTTTGAAAGAGAGCACCCCCTTTCCCATGGGAGATCTGCGAACACAGCTCCAGCCAAAGGACAGACAGCATGGATGTACATGCCGTGCTTTATGGGGGTGAATAACAGGCATCCAACACGTTGCACTGCAAAGGAGGAAAAGGAAAGGATTTGCAGGAGTCCAGAGGCAGATGAGACTCTTGCTCAAGTGTTTCTTTGCATGTTACTTTGCTTAAGCTGTCTCTAAAATAAAGGTCAGTTGCTCTATAAATGGTGCACTGCAAGTCACCTCCCCTGTGTGCAAGGCGATGCTCTGCGTTGTTCCTGGTGTGGGCAGCCTGGAAAGCCTGGCTCAGGGCTTGGGGCACCACAGAAAGGCTTGGGTTAGGCTGATTAAATGGATGGGCAGGGGCCAGGGAACGTTTGGTTTGGTTCCTGGCCAAAATGGTTACATATTTCAGTTTAAGATGCTGCTTTTACAGGAGTGATTATATCTGCAGTATCTTAAGCTGCAGTGTGTGTATGTGTGTGTACGCATGCACGCACGCACTCACATACACATGCATGCTTTAAATATTTGTGTGCCTCTGACCTTAAAAAAAAAAGAACTATGTTTGAGAGAAAGTACATAAATCCAAACCACGCAATTAAATGGTTTGGAGAGAGGAAACTTCACCTCTTCTTACTTTGAAGTGGTGGCGCTGATCTCGCTGACACTGATTCAAAGCCTTGCGACTGTCTGTCGTGCCGTGATTCGCGAGCCATGGGAGAGATCAAAGAGCTGGCCGTTCATCCCACGCCTCTGCATGGGGACATTAACTCCCAGCAAACTGCTCCTGGTGGAGAGGAGTGGGTCTGGGCTGAGCCGCGGCTGGACTTGCTGGCTGGCAGCCGAGAGATTTCCTCTGAAGCTCAGGCACCCCTGTCCCGTACAGGGGAGCGAACGCTGGGGACATTGAGCAGCACTGGTGCCGTGTTGTTGCTGGCAGAGGCATTTCCTGACCCTCTTGCTGTTTCGCTCTTGCGTTGGCCCAGGTCTCCCCATCACCTCTGTTCTCCGCACTGCGGCTGGCTGTGCCCATGAGCCTCTGCTCCACCAAAGGGAATATTTTATTAGAGCCACTTGAATTCCTGTCGCTTCTTCCCTTCTGATCGTTTCCTTTCATCCCCCTGGAGCACTGGGGGTGGGAACAGGAGGGCCGTTGTGTTAGCTCAGAGGTGGTGTGCTACGTCTGCCCCGGCACGCATCTCTGGTGCCAGCACGGGAGACGTTCTTGCCTCTAATTCTGTGTTGGAAATATTGTGTGCACTGCTTCTTCCTTGGATAAATAGCAGGATGGCACAGCGCATGGCACCAGCTTTTCTGCAGTGAGCATCCAGTGTGCTTTCTCTCAGGAAGACAATGCAGGCTGTGCCTTGCTGGGTGTTTTACAGAGGCTGCCTGGCCGTTCTGCATCATTGCGGTGTGATGTTGATGCTTGTCAACAGAAAGCCCCACTGTAGCATGCTGAGCCCATTTTCTCATCGCATGGACATGCTGTTTAGCGAAGCTATGTTGTTTGAGACTTTGTTATGATAAGAGATCACAAGAAAACAGTTTTTGAGCCCTCTATCTGCCAAGTTTCTAAAATAATGCATTATAACTTGGGAAAAGCTCTTGATTTATTCCCTGCAGTGGGCTTGTGTGCCTGTGTTTTAACAGGGGGTTTTGCAATAGTTTATAAGCTTCATGCAAAATTTCCTTTTTTTACCGTAACTGAGAGCTGACTTACCCACTGATCTCCCTGTTGTCATCTCTGGAAGTGCTGCAGCGCCCTGTTAAATGACGGTCTGAAATTTCCCATCATTGATCTCTGTATGAGGAGACTTCTGCCTCTGTAACCACCTCCCTGCTCAACCCATAGCAAGGTATGCCCTGGCCACCAAGGTGAAGTGAAGCTGAGATTCAGTTTTGGTCAGCTGGGCTTTGTTTTACTCCCATGCAATGAGAAATAAGGAATTTTTGTCTCTGCACACCACTGCTGCTTACTGTCCCATGTGTTGCCATGGAGTGTCACGTCTCCGTCAGGAGCTGGGGACTGCTGCCTCCCCTGTGCACGCAGGTGAGCCAGGATGGGATAACCCAGCAAGGAGGCACAGGGCTTGAGCCAACGGGAGCTGCTGGGGCAGCAGCTCGACTGCGCTCCCACCGCCGTGATAATGCAGTGATGTGGCTCCAGCAGAGGCGGTGGCCGTGTGTGGCCATAGTAAATATCTGTCTGGTTTTCTGCCAGTGGGAAAATTGACAGAGNAAAACAAAACCAAAAAAAATCCACTCTAGATAATTTCCAGCCCTGCAGTGAAACCCAGAGGCCAGACCCTGGCTCCTCCTGACTCTGGTCCCTAAGACTCCACCTGCAGAGCTGTGTGCTCGGTGCAGTCTGCATTGCTCAGGCAGAAGGACCAGTGACCCTGGGGAAGGTTACCAGCCTCAGGTGGCTGAGCTCTTAATGCTTTCTGCTCTGCAGCTCTTGTTGAGCGCTGGTGGGCAGGAGCTGCCGCTGCCGCCGTGCCCATGCGGGTTGGAGCAGCAGCGTGCTGCTCGCAGCGTTGGCACGGCTCTGGGCAGGTTTGCAAGCAGCCTGGGGAAGGTGGCAAAGCCGGCACCTTCTGCCGGTGTCTGGGGGTAGGGATGAGACTCAAACACGTGCTTTGCATGTGCAAAGTATTTCTATACTAACCACGCATCAAATTATAATTTAAAACCAAAATATTTTTGTTGGATGGGAAATCCCAGTTCATTAATCAATTGACTAATAGTTTAGAGCCTGGAATGCTGTAATCTAACGCACTTAACAGCTGCTTGAAACAGCTGGTGCTTATGGCTCTTGCTGTTTTGGGAAGTGAGATCTAGAATGCCTCAATTTTGTTTTTCAGGAGTGTTTTTCAGAATTGCTCCTTCATCTCCACAAGCAAAGGACTGGGGTGCTTGTGAGCGGGGAGCCGGCAGGGATGTAGCACTGGGTTCACTGGTACTTCCTACCGAAACAAAACACCGCGTGCACAGGGGTTGCAGCACGTACCAGGCATGTCTGTGAGCATTGCAGCCGAACACGGGTGTGTTCCTGCAAGTTAGAATAAGGGGGACCTGTGTAATCACGTGCTGTCAACTGTTTTGATTTTGTTCTGAGTCCAAACCAGTGCCTGCTGATCCATGGGTATGGCAGGGGAGATGCCACCAGCCAGGAGAGCAGTTCCCGGCTGCTCCCCAGCCTCAGAGGGTGCTCAGTACGGGCACGGGCCACAGTGCCGACTATGTGGCTTACTGATCGCTGCTGTTCTGCGAGGGGAAGAGATGACTGCTTGTGCACGGCTTCTTCAGCAGTTTTGTTTTCTTCCTCCTTCGGTTTCTCAGCAGCTGCCAGCCCAGCAGTGAGAGCTTCGCAGCTACAGGGGAGCCGGTGGGGGGGGGTAGTGGC